>PNEQ01114438.1:25694-96589 GCA_003012365.1 Medauroidea extradentata
TATATATATATATATATATATATATATATATATATATATATATATATATATACACTTAAATCAGTAGCAGACGTTTACAAGAAGGCTCGTTTCGACACGTTAGCGAGGGGTCTCGTACCTCTCGACGAGATAACGAAATTTTCCTGTTAAATATCACTTTCTTAGCTACAAATTCAGTAGATATACAGAAATTGTAAGGAACTCGGGCATTACAGAATCACATTTTTAAACTGGTAACGAAAGTTGATGTTAACAGCTCTTAGCGATCAGTATCTTACAGTTATCGAGTTACAGAATACTGCTACAGGACATTTGTAGAATTGTTTCTGTACAAAGACAAAGGCCGAACATTTTCCTAGTACCTGCCCTTGTGTAAAGTTCTGTGTAATCGTCTCTAATGACATTGCTGTCTACGAGGTGTAAAGTCTGATAAAAAAATTATAAAATGTTTGAACTCATAAAAGTAAACTACTTCGTACAGAAAAGTAACGTATGTATTCAGACTCATTCACTGATCATTTTTACACATTACAAAGTTCTCTATTTGGTCCATTATAATTTTGCTCATGATAGAGGCCAAGTTTAATCACTGTTCCATTGTAAACTGAGCTTAACTATCGCCTTTACTGACTTATTTGTTCGTCCTTACTTTTCAACCTTATACGTCCTTTCTATTCGTCTTAACACTTTGTCCAAACTATTCGATATCACTTTTCATCTACGTTATTCAATCACTCTATATATTCTCGCCATCCGCAAAAATTTTTTTGATGTCACTGACTGCGTAGTATATATAGCAACGCTTCTGATGCTGTTCATACTGCGGCAGTCTACATATTAAAATACAATTCCTTTTGGTGAGAGAATAGTAAATTTTACTACTTTCCTTGAATTTATACTTAGTGCTTTGCCATGAGTTTAATAAATGTCACAGCAAAGTGTTAATTCAATGTTTGCTACTTTCGAAAGAAAGTTCCCACTTTGCTTAACCTAGAATATAAATGTCATAAAAGGCGAACGTGTTTACATTAATTCACAAAATTGGATAGCGTATCCAAGAAATAATGTAAAGAATTATATAACTTCATGCTAAATTTTAATTTTTTTGGTTTATTTTTTTGCACATATTCATATTTCTTGATAACTTATAACATACAGTCCTTACAATTTTTTTGTTCCTTCTATGATTATATAATGTAATTTATCAGACAGTATTTTACTACTGCTAAAATAAGAAAAACATTTCTCAGACAGTAATTTACTGCTACTAAACCAAAAAGTACACATTAATTTTTTTTAAAACGGACTTGAAATCTATTGGCCTAATATATATACACAGACCATTTTAGTTTCTCGTGGAACGTTTAGAGACCAAACGTACTTTAATAAATACGTTTTACTTTTACCCGGAGAAATACACATAATCTTTGTTGATTCCGGTGTACACGATTTCCATCCTGTACCAAATTTGGAGAAATTAAGTGTGTCGGTTTTTCTAAATAATTCATCATTACGTATATTAAAAATACAATCTTAAAAGAATCCTGCAGTTAATGATGATACATGGTAATTTTATACTTAAGTATAGTGTCCCTCGCGTATATAACACACACATGTATTACTATATGCATACATGGTTAGGTTATTCTATTGTCCTGTGAACTCAGAATTCTCGTTCTTTCACTAAATAACTATGCTTAAAAATCTATACATTGAAAATTGTGTTGAAATGGGTGGCACTTCTCAATGTATGCTTTAATTTAACTATCAAAATTGTATGTCTATATGCTTGTATAACTCACCTCTCGATACTATTTTCTGTGATTAGAAGTAGACATTTTGTACCCTGAAGTAACCAGGATATTCATGTTTTTCTTCATCTATAAATATATATTTGAACGACAAGAAAGAAAATGAAAATTGAATATAGCTTGTTGTTTCGTTAAGTGTTTGTATATAACAAAAATAAGTAAATAAATAAAAATAAATAATGTATGTATATATATACACACACACACTTAACTGGTGGTGATTTTTTTTTTCACTGTAGTCTAGCCTGGCGTATTATTTATATTTGTACAGTGACTGCCACAAGACTACACTTGGTGATGTGTAATGGATAAGTTAGGAGTGAGGTGGTATGCCGTGTTTCTTGTCCACAGGGGAGAACCACGCGAGCTGGTGCAAAGAGTTGCCACGACGGAGGTGATACATGCAAGTGTCTCTGTTCACCTTGGCCACTAGCCAGTACGCGGACCGCTACCACATACCAGCATACTGGCACCTATGGACCAACTTGCTGCACCAAGTCAACAACACAGGTAGGGTGTGGTTACATACGTAGTTGAAATCCCTACGCGACCTCCTCACACCATGAAATATATGGAGCAGCACAGGCTGACCTTACTTGTACTGATACAGCGTTTACATAGGTCGAATTGTAATGACACAGTTTTTTATTATACTGGCTATGATGCTGAAATCGGTAATTAGATTTTTCGTACGTTCTCCTTAACTTATTATATTATGGAATATTTAAGCATTAAACTTCTATTATATAGTTCCGGCGTAAGTGCGCAGCCTAAATGAGAACCATGTTGTAAGATAGAACATGGGTTTACGTGTTGAATTATATTCGGCAGCGCTTAGTAACATTTTATTACATCAGTTTCTGACAAACAAGTTTCTTCGATGAAAATTTGAGACTGTGGCTTCTGGAATAAAAATCTAGGAAAATATTCACGACATAATATTTTCGAGTATTTTTTTATAGTGAACGCACTTATTTGTTCGTAGTCGTCAGGAAATTTAAAAAAAGAAGCCCTGACAAATCTCTTATCAAAGTAGGCTTCACCCAAATGAGCAAAATGGTAAATCGTTATGTTCAACAAGTACTGAGCCACATCAAATATAACTTCAGATTTATATCGCTACCCTTGGTCGCACTATTGCTCTCTCATGGCGCGGAGTAATAAAGTGCAAAAGAACAGTGGCCAAACTCCCATTCAGAGCATGACTTCGTAGTAGCCTACACCGTGTCGTTACACCGGCTGTTTCAATATCGCAAGTCAACCGTGAAGTTCCGTCTCCTGTAAATGTTTTATCATTATTGTGCAGAAAAATGTGCAAACTGTGATCTGAATTATGCGAATTGAAAGTTAAATAACCTCCTTACCACCTGCATTGGTCGCATAACTTTCAAACGTTTTGGGAACATTTGTGTGGTATCAGAAGTAAGCACTACACGCTGGTGCTCGGCTTTCTTTAGTGTCTATGTTTGACACAAATGTCAGAGCATTAAATTTTATAATTGGGGATGGAGAGATTACGTAAAAGCAAACGCGATGTTTTAAATTTTACCGTATTTTTGCTAACATATTCAGTGACATGGTCTTGTTAAATTTATTAGCTCAAACAACAGCAAAAGTGCAAACCATGAAATAAACTAGCCCGTTTTATGTACCGTATTAATATTACTCTTGAAATTGCATTATCATTTTTAATTAATCAAGGAGATATAAAAGTTTTACATGAAAACTTGCTCTCTGCAACCATTTGATTATATTTGTTGCAACAAGGGCACATAGACGCAAGTGTTGTGTAAAACCTATTAATGTGTCCACATTGCTGTGCTACCCATCCTCACAAATCTAATTTTATTTCGACTACCGCTGAGCCGTTGCAGTTCATAATAACCTATTATTATGGTTTTGGAATTAGAGTGTTATAGTAAATTTTCAAAGTTCCAATCTAAAAGGATTTTATTCTGTTTGACATTCACTAAGCTGCAGTTATGTTTTCAATCAACAAACAGGGTTTATTTGGTACAATAGCAATGTTACTATTTTTCTATATTTTCTCGCCAAAATATTTTACCACAATAATGGCTTATGCCATTCTTTTCAATCGCTATATTTCCTAAGCATTTATTTGAGTTTAATTTTTTTTAAGATATATGATTTTACGACTTAAAAATTATGCAGAGTAATTAATATTTCAATATAAATTTCCTTAGTGTAAAATTCTTAATAATTTTCATATTTTTTGCGTATGGAGACATATTTAATCAAAACACGTTTTTAATATATATGTATATATATTAAGCTGTACCCAAATAAATGTTTAAATTTAAAATTGATCTAAGCTGTCAGAAAAAAGTTAACATAACTACATTAATTCTGTCATTCATTACAGATTAACTTAATTAGAGAATTTTTCTTCTTTCAAATTCCGTTGAACTGTTTATAGACCAAGTGTTTTATTTTTTCGAAAATTAAGCTGTCGTAGCGACTGGAAGAGAAACACGACGAAATTTGACACTTAACAAATAAAGTTCTGTTTAATAATGGCTAACAATTATTTATTTCATGCTACATTTACATTAATAATAAGCAAAAACAGTAAACGTAATATAATTTTTTATTTTTGCTTCTCTGTTCCTCTTGTCTTGAATCGCAATGTGACCACAGTAAGTTTATTAACAGAAAAATAATTTTTATATCTCTATCCTTAAGAAAAAGTCTTTGTAAAACACCTTTACTTTAGGTAATTGTGTGTGAATACTTCTCCCCCTACCCTCGTATAAGTTTTTGAAATTGAATAGTCGTTGTTTAGTGGAAGTTAACATAAACGCAGTTAATTTTGTCTTGGTTAAAATTAACAGTTAAGTAAATGTTTTTCGATGTAACTAAACTATTATTGTGTATGTGTGTTTCAGATGTAACACTAAAGGACTGATAAAATCATCGCAGCAAAAGAAGATGAAATACGCTACTAACTTGATTAATAAGAGCAGGAAAAATCCAAGTTTCAAAATATTGTATGCACCCTGATGTTAGTAATGACTTCGTGTTTCGTGTGCTTATAACAGTGGACTGATCAGAAATTGTGGTCTGGAACCGAACTGGAACTGTAATTTGGAATATTGAGACAGATATGTTACATCTTATACGTTGGAATATGGATTAGTATTCGTTAACACTAAAACTTTTTAAAAATACGTAAAAAAATTGTATTTGAAATTGGTGTTTTGTGTGAAGCATGTTACTCGTTGTGTACGTGAATATAATTAGAATACATTCCAAATTTTTAGACAGTTGTTTTATGCAATTTTCATAGCAAACATGTCCGTATAAAATATATTTAAATAAGAAGCTGCAATATTTTTATTGAATTTTTACCTATAATGAGGACTAACCCTATTCGGCAATGTTGTATGTGTGTAGGATAGGAACAGTATTTGTTAGTGTTCCAGAGGAAACGAATGACAATTTTTACGACGTAATCGTTCATACCAGCGTGCACTGTCTCTACAGTATGGCAAACGGTATCTGACAATATAAACTGCCGCACATTAAAATTATCTGTAAATTTTCACATCTATGTACAGATGTGTCAAGAAAGTAGGTATTATAAATTTTATATATAAATTATCATTTACTTATTTGAAACAGTGTATACTATGGTCGGCAGTTAAATTGGCGTCTGAGCTCCCTAGTGCTGGTATCAGGAGGGGAGGGCGAGGAGAAACTGATATCCTACTGCCCGGGACAGCTGCCAGGTTGATACTAGCAGAACGGAGAACAATCGCCACGTGTCTTCATACGCTACATAAATGCTACATATTTGTGAGTTGCAGCAGTTGTGCTCGGGAATATGTGTATATCTTTCAGGATGTGCGAAAAGTACTAGCTAAAGCTGCCACGTTTTACTTTTGTCCTACCGCCTAAACTAGCGAAAATAATACAGGATTTTGTTTTCAGAAACAGTGCTACATAGTAAAAGTAATTTCGCTAGAATAATTTTGCGACATCGAATAGGCTAATATTACGTTTAAATGTGTATTTCTCGCAAAAATTGTAGAAATAAACGATCGTCTCTTTAAAGGTCAATTCATATTAAAGTTAACATGGAGTTCCTTATGTTTTCTTTGCTTTAACTTTTTGACACAAATATCACTCGATTGTAGTTATGTTGACGTTGGAGTTAGAATTCACGTAGGTCATTTAGGCCTTACAGGACTAACAAATATTTATGACATTTTAAAATTTCTTGTTTAGGTGTGGCTTTGTGTTTAAATGTACTTACCAATCAACGTTTATTCATATACATACAATAACATTTTTACTATAATTCAACCTTGTCATTCAAATAACCCTGTACCTACAGTAAAAAATATGGCACGTTGGTGCAACTTTGGAAATTACGTTTTCTTAGATATTCCTAAAAATGGGACTAGATATAATTTTCAAAACAATTTAGTGTGTCATTGGCAACATTGAATTTTGAAAAGACATTAGTCATGGCAGTAATATCCATGTGACAATAATCAGTGCAACAGCTAAACAGATAAGCAATCACGTGCTTACTTTAAAACTCCTGCGAAATATACATCTCAAAACAGTAAGTCCGTACGGAAAAATATTAAATTATGACAACATATGTTTATTACCTTAGTAAATACTGATTGCTTAAAACGTACCAATGTTGTTTAACGAGTACAATTTTTGGAATTTGACAACGACAAAAAAAATGTATATATACATATACACTGTTATGCGTGAACTAATTAATCATACATGTAATGAACAATAAAAACGTTAGCCAGCATAATACATTATTCAAATTGATCATATAAATGGACAAACTAAGAAACTTAGATTATTATAGGAAGAACTCATTGTCAATGAAGACAGTTTCGTAAATACTTTATTAAATGTGCTTTGAGTGCGTTGTTAGGTTGCGTAGTAAAAAAAACGACAAAAAGATTAACATTTAGTTTCATGTTTAAATGTAGGGGGACATCACCGTGTGAAAGCTGCAGTGATATTAGTCAACAATTGGTACAAAACAAATGTTAATGATTCTAACAATGCAACTAATGAATTAAAACAAATAAAAAATTGTTTTCCTTTGACATCTCAGCTTATTTATAATAATATGCATGGAAACATTAGAATTCAAGTGGGAATATTATGCATGGTATTCATGAAGAGGCGTTTAATTCGCGTGTACTCGTACAGTTTACTACACACATGACCGCACATCGTTGTTTCGTTTTAATGTTTACATGCTTAGCTGTCAAATTACTTATAGATAAACGCCACATGTTAACACGGTTTGATACATATGCCATGATAGAATTAAATGCAGGCGTCCATGGAAGTAAGTCACATTGCTACGTAATTGTATTTAAACAGTTATAGAACACACTGACGTATAATAAAATTGAAAAGTTTTAACACAAATAAAAATGTTAACTGCACATGTCTGACAATTGCGTAACAAAAATAAACGAGTAGGCCAAAAATCTGACAGACATTTTTCTATGAAGAAAACAATCTTAGTGCTAATTTCCGTTAACTGTGGATACTTTCACTTCAGTGGCAACTTTTACCTACTCGGGATATTTGTTTTGGTACCACTTGGTAAAAAAAAAAAAGTGGCAATCTTTACCTGGAGTACTTAAATTTAAGGGTTTAACATTTAACTAATATTATTTATTTCTTCTCTAAATGGACCCAAAATAAATATTTTTAGTCGGTCAATGTATACTCTTTTTACAGTTGTTTATCAGCGAAGTTAATCTGCAACATACCTGAATGACTAAACTGCACTTACACTCGCAGTTTCTATCTGCAGAGGATCAGGCAGACATTATTTGACGCTTCTTCATCCCAGCGCTATATCACTATTTTTATTACTTCCTACTCTCTACTATCTTTCCACGCCTCGGCGGGCTACCACCTTCACTTTCCATTTTAGGGTGTACAGTACACTAAGGGAAGGGTCGATATTTTCTTAACAGCCACTATACGACTTTAGACTGTGTGTCGCCTCCTTACATCCCCTTCTCTTTCTCCCGCCCAGCTGTCCCCGCACATCCTCTCTGTGAGTTTCCAAGGTAACTGCCAACTATAGTATAGTTGTTCCATACTGAGAATTGGTGAAAAACTTGTATAACTGTTTAGGAAGGTATTTTACAGTACGTCTGTATACAAAACACTACAATAAAACTTTGCTAAGTTTGTCACTAAGTTTCGTAGGCAGGTGTGACAACTAATCATTACTATACTGTTGTATAATAAATAAAAAAAAGTGTTCAAACCTCTTTTTTAGTTCCTAGAAACTTTATAAACAATTGAGAATATTTTCAGATTATCATTTCAAACAAAGTACGGAGTCTACCGCAAAAGTGTGTTTTCTTCAAAATAAATTCAAGGTTAAATACCTAAGAAAATGAAGTGTTTAATTTTTTATGATTAAACGGAAATGATTCTCTCATCATTGTAACGTGTTAACTTTTACAGTGACAATGCTTTTCTTCTCTACCCAAAAATAATTTTATTTAATAATTGTATACATTCACAGAAGTTTATCAGCATTAATGCTAGATCAGTAACTTAAATGTCTTTACAAATTGAGAAAACTTATTGCGGAGTCTAATGTAGCCAAATTAAGTTAAAAACCAGTCGGACAAGGAATTCGTATCCAGAACCCGACGCACCGTCAGTCACTGCGCACCCTACCCAGCCATTAAGCCCGGGTTTTCAGCTGCCACGAGGTTTCTCGTGGTCAACATATAATATTTCATGTCCACAGGTTAATACTGAATGGCTTCAGCTGGTCGCTAAATATGTTGTATATTTTTTTACAGAATTGTAAGCATGATTTAATAAATAAGTTTCATGTGTACAATTTTTCAAACTTCGAATTTTGCGAAACTTAATTTTTGCAGCAAGAAAGGTAAGTTTACAAACCATTTCAGTTTAGTCTTAGATATACTTTGAAATCTATGAAGAAGGTGAAAAATTAGATATTTTACATAATCATGATTGAAATGTTGCATCATCCAATAAATCGTTTTGTACTGCAATCAAGCCGTTCAGTTTATTTTCACGCATACACGAATACACATTTTTTTGTCAAATGACATAATTTTAATAGTGCTCAATTAAATTTCCCCGCCGAGGAATCCGACGGTAGAACCTTTAAATACTGCGCCAAACTACCAAGGTGCTGGCAAACCCATCAAACTTGGTAAACTTCCTTAACGACAGACTTAAAAAGCTATTTTGCGACAACTTAACATACAGGATGTAAGAAAATTAATATCTTAAACTCCACGAGGTGATTACTCATGTAAAAGTATGCAGACATTTTATGGGACACTTTCAAGATAAGTGAATACTAAGGGAACAATGAGTTCTTGAAAATGGAAGCTAAACATTGTGTTTGGTCAAAATTTCAAAACAGGAATTAAACTACAGTTTTGTAGGTTATGTTAAGTGTTATTGAGATCTTTAACCTGTAAATAATTCAGCCTTCAAATCGTCTCATTTCATAAAATTAATACGGGCGGCCCCCTCAAATAAAAAAAAAAAAGAGCAGTGCATCGTAAGAAACAAAAAAGTTGCTCTTGTTGCAAGATCTTAGAATTATAGGTTTACGAGACATAAATTAATAATAAAAAACTTTTTTTAAAACAAGATTATATTTTAATTACTCTATAAGGAAAAAAAATAAACTTTAAATTAAATCAGATCTACACTTTATTGCATTACACAATTTGTGTTACATAAAAGCTTGTCGCGATATTAACCTGATTTATAGAAACATATTTATTCCCAGCAAACGGACTAGTATGTTCCAATTTAAATATCACCTGAACCTTCCTTTATTCGGAAACATTTAGTGCGAAGCAGCAGATGTAAGTTGACTTAATAAATTTCTACCGGTACACATGTAATGGAGTTGCCAAGTTTTTCGAGCAAGCGTTAGGTAAGTTACGTAGAAATTACGTCTACCCAACAGCAGTTAGCAGGTAATCACACCAAGGTCTTCCCGAAGTAGATTCTGTGTGGGCAAAGTTGTATGGTAAATATACATTTCTTTCTTTACGAGCTAGACATAAATATATATTTATGGTCATGTAAGTATTGGAAGAACAACTATTATTTAAGACGCTAGTTTCAGTAAGGTTAATTCTGCTACAGGTTAGAAAGAAAATACGTTTTCTTGTGGGAGTGCTTGGCACAGGAAAATTTCTGCCACTCGTTTCTCTTCAATCGCTAATGTACCATATAAATACGAAAACGTAGAAAAATGAAATTTAAATACATTTTGAAATGCTATAAGTCATTTATTTAAATTTTTAAGCGAAATGACAGAGATTTCGTGTTTTAAATTATCAGCATAATGTAATTTAAAATTCAGGATTGGTTAGTTTGGTGTACTAGCGATACCAGCGCTCAAGTGGCAGATATTTTCCCTTTGACTAACTTATGACATTGATCTTTGTAATCTGTAGGAGAATTAACCTTAGTTTAAAATTACGTGAGGTAAGTTTCAAGATTTATGAAAGCCTAATATTTTAAGGCAAATCGTTTATGCTTTACACATATACGTTCGCTAATACAAGAGATTTCTTCTTTCTAACTGAACATTCACTGAAACATACATTTATAGTCTACTGTCATTTTTTGTCAGCTAGCACACTACAACAACATGTATGTAGTGGTTCAGTTACTTAAAATACCGTTCCGATACTACCGAAGAGAAGTTAGCGTAATTAGAAATGTTATCTTTACTCTAGGATAACACCCAGTGAGATGCTGCAAGAACTACAATGATTGCTCAAAATCAATGTATCTAGTTATTTTCCAGTACTGGCGCGTAATTCAAACCAAGTGCTCTCTAAAATATTTATAAGCGTTCATATCAATGTGCTGATAGTTTAAGTGATACTCATCAACAAACTTTCAAATTAAAGATGAATTTTGTATTTACCGTTATATTGCAGTTACATGAAATTTAAAAGTAATATTATATGTAACATTTCTATTCAGTTAGTTGTGAATCTAAACACGAGTAAAATCAATAAATAAGAATTTCGTCTTAAAAATATTTACATAAGTATAATTAACCAAACGCCTTTAAATTATCTCTGCAGTGGAGCATTTGGAATAATTTCTGATTAATGGTACAGTTCCGTTACTGCTGACCAACACTAACAATGTGTGACAATTAGTACTCTCCAGTTTTATTGAAACTGGCGGATAACGCTGTGATGGCCAGCCGTGTCTTCCTGTGACCAGTGACATTTACTTAGGCTATCATATTACCAATTAAAATCTAGCAAAAAACTAAAAAGCAAAATTTTCAAAAATATTTCATATTTTGAAAGTTTAAATTATTTACCATGTATGTTTACCACTAGTAAAATTATTATCTCTGTGATAAGAATAATAATACTTTGGTAATTTATTTCTAGGGTATTTTACTAGCTACTTTTCGGACGAATCTCCACAAAATAATTTCTGTAACCTTATAACAGAATGAAATTACACTTACATATAAGTAACAACTACTTCAAGGAAATATTGCCTGAAATTGAAGAGAACCTAACAACGTATTATTGACATGACCAACATAGACTCGAGCCCTCGAACTCTTGGATGAAAGCCGCGCAACTCAACACATAAACTGACGTTGTACGACAGTGGTTACAACGCGCATTAACGTGCGTCTATACAACACTTAGTTATTCATTTTGGCAAGTCACTTTTCCGTGTCAGGTACGAGACATTTGCTACAATTGGCAGTACTGCAAGTTCGAGAAACAAAGTTTCCTTATAAATATATTAGGGGAGTATTCCCTCGTGTTTATTCAATACAAATTGACATTTTATAGGTTTTGTTTCAAGGAAATTTCTTGCGTGCTGAACACTTGCAAGAGAAAGTTAGGGTCGAATAAAATATGACTACAATTGTTCGGCAAATTAGATTTCGACAAGTTACCTAATATTGTAATTATAAAATATATTTTATTACGATGTGTGTTAATGCGGCCGCCTGCCTTGTATACAGCGTTGTAGCTTCTAGCAGAACCCCTTTTTTTTAAAGAAACTTCTAAACGTGTTTCAAATGTGTGCATTTACGAAAAAAAAGAAAAGGAACACTTCAAACGATGTAGGAATGGTAGTTTCAAAACATCACGTTAATTATAAAGATCATATCGTAGCTCCTCAAAATGGCTAATAACGGCTTTTCCGCTCTATTATATCTAAACAACTGCTCACGGGGTTCGCGTGAAACTACGGTAGGAAGATATATTGGAATTTGCTTAAAACTTTCCACCAGTAAAAATATAGGTTCACCACTGAAAATAATCAGTCAGGCGAATGTTCAACTATACCACAGCACGCCGTTTCGGTGTCTTGCAATAAAGGCGATACCGCACCAGAAGAGCCGTTCAACATCGCCCTTGGCACCGTGCCTTGCTCACACAAATACTCGGCCACCAGGGTGGCGCTTTAGGGTCACAGATTAATATTTATGTTGTTTATGCTAATTTATTTTTTTAAATCATGGAAGGGAGCAGATATCGCAAAACCATTACATAAAAATTTTCGAAATTGTTTATACTACGTAGCCTATTTTTTTTTTTCAAAACATAAGTTTCTCTTGTAAATTACGTTACGTAGTACAAACAATTTCCAACATTTATATGTAACGGTTTTGCGATATCAGCTTGCTTTAAAGATTAAAAAAATTAAACTTACTAAAATAGCATAAATAGGGACCCGTGCTCTTCACAACTAAACCACCGCCAGTTCAGATTCCTCGTAACATGCGCGCAATGCTTCCGCCTAATATTTCACGTTTATCAAGGAAAGTGCGACGCACTCGATAATCTGATAGAGATAGTAACTCTCAGGGAAACTACCTCTCTTTAGATCTAAAGAACCAATCGTATAATGAATTTGCAGAATTTTCTACAAGAATAACAAACACTTGATTCTGTCTAGTTTTATCACATCGTTATAGTTTGAAACACCATTGTGAAAAATCAGGTTTTCACCAAAAGAGTATGTTGCTAAGCGTGACAGGTAAAAACTTAAATTAGCCGTCGACATTTCCCAAGTACAAGTAGACACTTCACACAAATGCATTTTATTTCCATGTTGGAAAATTTAAGTGAATTCGTTCCAAAAATTAATGGTTTCGTACGATAAAAGTTAAAAAAAAAAAAAAAAAAAAAAAAAAAAAAAAAAAAAAAGACGTAAGTTTCAACCGCTGTCAGTATGTCCGGATCACTTTCTATTATCACAACAAAATATAAGTAGTATATTTCGAAATTTTGTTCGACTTAAAATACAACCATTGTATTAATTTTGTGTACGTAGATATATATTGTTACCCTAAAGTTTACTCACATTTTCTTTTATACTATTCTACTACAAAGTTTCCTGTATTAATTATTTTAGTGAATTCTTACAAATGCAGTTGAAATTGGTAAAGTATTAAACATAAAAGTTTTGCTACTCACGAAATGAGTGCAGTATTGTTTATTTTTCACAATGCGATATTAGTAAATGGAAATTGTCCCATTACACTAAAAAGAGACAAACATGGGAAAATTGAGGAGGTTATTTCACTATAGCTGAATTGTTTGAAGATTTTAATCTCACACTTATATTTAACATACCAAAAGTTCCCATCGAATCGACTGCGGAAACTACTACCATTTGGGAAAAAATTGCTACCAAAAACGATTTCTTACAATAATTCATGAACTGTTAATTGAATCCGAAAATATTTTTAACAAAAATGCTGAAAAAGAATTAAAATACGTTTTTTCATAAAATAAATCGTAACTAAGTTCTAACCATTTTTCTTTGACAGAAGTTAAAAGTATGTTCACCGTATTTTAGTTCTTCTTAGGTATGTTAAACTAGTTAACGTTTTCCTTACGAGCAATTCAAAGGAGTGTTTTCATTGCACCATGTAACATTTGTTTTTCGTAAACAATTTAATTTTAACAATACTCCGCACTTCACACGTGGTTGAGCTACTGGCACGTTTTATGTTAAAGCGGTGCCTGTTACACGAGATATATTTTGCTCAATATGAAGCGGTTTTCATATTTTGAAAAGTACTACTGCGTACATTACAACTATTTGGTTCATACACATCAACTGCAGCAATATCAGTACAATTAAATTCCGTAATAAGTTTAGAGAATGAGTTCTTAACAATTGATTATAAAGATACGTCGCTCTCAGTTTCAGATGACATGTCATATTCATTAAAGTCTTTGTCTAATCCATATGATTAGTCTATATCGTTATCGCTGGCATTTTGTGTGTCCTGATTTAGAGAATCATTAACGTGCATTTGGAAATGCTTGTTATTACCTTCACTGTTAACATCATAGTCATGATCTTAACAGTCATGCACACAAGTTCAAGTCTTTTTTATTCGAACAACCGTTACCTTGACTGTCGTCACAGATGCCCGAACATTTTCGACTAGTTTTCTTACTACTGCTATTTTCTGTGAGATGCTTTCATAGAACCACAATAATTTAGGCCTCTCTGCGTGATTGTCCAACTGTAATCTACCTCGCCACAATTGTATATGATAGTACACGTGTACTAAGTGTTGATGTGCTGCCGATGATGTTTGAGGAATGTTAGCTGGGTTCGCTTATCTTTTACTCTTCACAAGAGTTCTGCTGAAGTACTTCAATTTGAATTCATTCAAGAAATTAGCACTTTAGAAGAAACTTACTCTTTGAGAAGAAATCTTTCCCCTGCTGCGTTAATAATACTGGTCAACATTCCTCCCCTATCAAATTCAACTCTCAGTGTCTTTCAGATACGTATTCTGCCGTTGTGTTTTACGAATCGAGACTTTTTTTGGGGGGGGGGGGGAAGGGTGATCACAGTATGACATAAAATCGCTACAAGTAAAGAAAATAATATGATTCTATGATTCTATATGCCTGAGTTTGTTGACTCAGGCGAGTATACTCGTTTATATAATCGTCAAAGACTAGCTCATTCTTGTAACGTTTCATCCGCATATACACACATTTCTGTCACTCAAGGAAATTCCCGTTGTTTAACAAATAACATTTTCTCACGTATTGAGCTTAGGACGCTTGGTTTGATGTTAAGAAAAGTAAAATTAATATATTAGAGTTTAACGAAATCTGATACTCATTAATTCGGTTTATATCATAAAAAAGTCCAAAGTAAAAAAAAAACAATTGTTATGATAGTGTTATAAACTTACACGGAATTTCAGGATCCCCTATAATAATTAGTTTTTTAAGAAATATCATTTTAAAAATTGTATGGGAAGCCATACATTTTTTCCCACAATTACTTTTTATTATTGTCGTTACTAATAAGTAGCGGTCATAAAAATCTTCACTCGAACTTGGCTGTTTTTTCGTTACTTACTACGTCAGTGTATTTATAATACTGAAAAGCTTAATACCAGTCTATTTAGGTGCAATCATAGTACAGCTTAAAACACATCAAAACAATTGGAACTGTCGGCCTGTCACGTATGTCGAACATACAGTATATAGTGACGTACGTAACCAAAATACATTTCAACTACCGGTCTGTCAAAAAAAAAAAACTAGGAGCGAAATAAATATTTTCAAGCAAAATAATACTTTAATAAAATTAAATTTGAAGTTATAACATTCGTAAAGATTCTCCACAAAAAATGTAGAAAAAGGACATGTCAGACATCACTAGATAATTGCGTCTTTAAAAATAACCACTTGCATGGTTAGCAAATATTTAATTGATTCTTGATAGTTTACAATTTAATTACAAGCGTACATATTCACAAACTCGAGCATTTCAATCTAGGCGCTGAAGGAAACACCAGTAATGGCAGATATCCACGATA
This sequence comes from Medauroidea extradentata, assembly GCA_003012365.1. Classification (NCBI taxonomy): domain Eukaryota; kingdom Metazoa; phylum Arthropoda; class Insecta; order Phasmatodea; family Phasmatidae; genus Medauroidea; species Medauroidea extradentata. Next base: position 41,409 of record PNEQ01114438.1, read on the forward strand.
CGTAGCTGGTAACGCGGGCGTAAACTGCTGGAAAGCCCACCGCACAGCCAAAAGGTGACCCGAAGGATACTATTCCAATCTGTGTTATGACGCCATTCAACACAACAACAAGAGCACCTCCGCTGTCTCCCTGGAACATTAGAGAACATTTATAACATTAATTACTAATACATTAGGCTTTAAGATGCTGTTTATGTTCATACAAAGGACAATTTCATGTATAATACTCTCCGAACCGCATCTTACGCCTGAACGTATATAATTAAAATATAATACAGGAATACTAAAAAGTACGCAATTTTTTTAGTTGGGTAGTATTTAAGACAATAATCACAATAATATGTACGTCCTAGTAATGCTCGGGCAAATCTTGAATGAAAAATTTTTTACCCCTGAAGGAAAACATTTACAACAGTATGCATTATGTTCTCTCTTGTCTCTAGTATAGTGCAGGAACTATACAAACTCGTCCGTATTAATATTAGTGAACGAATCGTGTACAGTACTGAAATACACACCATCTTAAACGTTACCCAGTGTACTGGGCGTGTTATGTGTTACGTGGGTCAGTTAGATGACTGTGGGTGTAAACACACATAACCTACCAATGGTGCTAGCGATTAAAGTGATCAAAATATAAGTGACTCGCTTTAAACTTGCCTTCATCACTAGAAAATATGTGCAATCCTCAAAATGCTTCTACTATTAGACCATCTTTTAAAAAAGCAATCAAACAAATAAAACCGTCAATGCTAATGATCATTGTTTGCAAATAAAGTTGTGCGCGTAATAAAACAGATAGCAGCTACTATCACCTTATAAACGAACTAAGAAGTAAGAACATCTTTTTAGAGTCATAAACATTGTTCGACACAGTTAAGCCCCTTCGACTTATTATCTCAGTAACATTTGTTGTGTTTGGGATATTTTTTATACAAAATGTAACTGTTATTGCGTTTTAGCATTTACAAATATGAGTCCATTCCCTCGTGTTTACTTCAGTACTATATAAGGTCATTATGTAAAAAAAATTCTCTAACATTTGTCATTTGAAAACTGTTTAATTTTTATTAAATAGAACAGAGTTAAATAGTCCAACCAGAATATACACGCGATTTTTAAAATTACAGTTCTGCACAACATAAAAAAACATAGTTTAATGAAATTTCAACATTTTGACTGTACACGTACAATTTTAAAACATTTTATCTGCCCCAGCCCATAATTTTGTATAAAAAACATACGAAAATGTATACCTAATATAACAAATTGATTTTATCACAAAATTAAATGCTTTCAATTATACACGGACATTAACAAAGTATATTTAAGCCATTATAGAAGTTCAGAAAAAAAAATTATACATGTAAAGTTAAATCTAATATTATTGTTTTGACAGAAATAATTTATTTAACTTAAATGTTTTACGATTTTATTTGGGTTACAACATTTTTTACTGCGAGCGTTGAGCACACAACGTTTTAATTGTAAGTCTGACATAAAGGCCTATACTCTATTCAGTTTAATGTTGCAGCAGAAATAATAATTGCTTACGAAATAAGTCAAAGCAATTAAATTTTACTTTGATTCCTCGCATTGTGAGTGTGCCTAATGCAGTTACCTTATTTTTTTCCCAATATTTGAAAAGAAAAGTATGCTGTACAAAAATTTTATTCTCATTCACTTGCATGAATTAGCTGCAACCTTAGAATGGATGGAGTATATATGTACGTGAGAGAAAAAAATTTAAATATCATAAATAATCATGTATTAATACTCATATACACAAAAATCAATTGATGCTGTATTGTTTCCTTTCATCGTTCGTATAACTTCTAAACTTGATTAGTCGTTCAACTCACCTGGCAAGTGCTCCTTCCGCCTGATCCTGAAGCGCAGAGATGTGAGTTAACAATTCTACCGGGGTAAGCGAATCTGCAGACGGAGTTTGAGATTACTGGCTTACTGACGTAGCGTAGAACTGGACTGATATCGTTAGAACCTGTACAAGTATCGATAAGAGTTATATTGGTTTCATAATAATAACTAAATTAATGTATGACCTTTATATTCATTGATTTAGTATTAAACTGACCGTCAGAAGTTCTCCCCCATCCACTGACAGTCGCCTGCACATTGGCGAAGTTCTGCGTCAGCTGAGACTGAGATGGCAGTCTAATCGGTTCGATGAAAGCTGAAATAAATAAATACACACATATATATACACACAATACTTTTACAGTTTATATTGCACTGAGCATGGATGTTTATTCTACTTCAGCCAGTCAATTGCGCTATACATCTTCATTACCTACTTAATGTTTTACACGTATGACTGGTCAAATAATTAAATACGTACAACAGCTACAATATTACAAAATCCGCAGTCAACGTAGAAAAAAAGTTGGGGTTACTACAAAACTATTGGTAGTATTCACCGTTGCACTCGCTACCAAAACATTTTTCTGTTAATAGTGAAAAATTGTGGTCATAAAATAATAATTTTATTTTTACGTGAAAAATTTTTGTTGAGTAAAAGCTCATTCAAAAGCTTTTGTTTGAGAGTATTCTAAAGCACCGTTTTGTAGTATTGTAAATTTGCAGGCAATTCTGGGCGAAATGTGGAAATATTTTAACACAACTTTTATACTATAAAATCACTACCACGATAATCGATATTCATAATTTGGTAAAACTTTAAACGTTTTATTTTAAAGCACATTACGGTTTGATAAAATGCCACGTGAAAGGAACTCATAAAACCGATACGTCAGTTACAAATTATTCCTACAAGCATTAGTCACAAAGCAACAGTTATCTAATAATGACGGAAGCACAGTTGCAACTTATAAAAGGTTGACCATATTCACACTAGGAATAAAAGTCTACACTATATAAAATACTTATAAACGTGTAAATAGTTACCCTTCGACATTATAATCACCTATTAAATGCTGCACAAAACGTTGAGTTTACAGCTAACTTCTCCACAGTTACATTTTAACTTAAATTTGCTATTAAAATTGATATATTTGCCAGTATTTTATATTGAATGTCTTTTACTTCAAACATCGAGACCTTGAAAAAGCCCCGGGGATATGAATGCTAGAGCAAAGAGTAAAATATTTTGGTGCTTTCAGTATATCACATTTTTTTAGCTGAAATAACTTTAATTGCATAACACAAGTATGGTATAGAAATTTTGTTTTACTTACCATTGTATTGTATCTTCCTTGGCAATTTGATTAGTGCTATATCATTTTGGGCTGTGGCCCTGCTCCACTGAGCGTGAATGTAGATCTCATTAGAAGTAAAGATCTTCTGAGATGCTTCTACTTCTTCAATGTTGTGTGCTCCGAGGATGACTGTTGCCGGCCCAATGAGCCTATGAAAGAACGGCAAAAGTAAATATAAATATATATACATTCTAACTAACCTGTTAATTAATATGTGTAATATCAGAACTTATTTGATCTAGTTATTTTTAACTTAGTGTTAAGTACCTATTTGATATAGTATTTATACTGTATGCTAGGATAAAGATATTATAAGAATTTTAGAGGGTTTAGAAATATTAGGAACACAAATTCTTTTGCAAATATTAGGCTCGCAAAAATTATGTAAGGTTGGGAATTACGAAGAAACGATGTAATTTTTCAAAACCTAGAAGACATTATAAAAAGTAATAACGAACATACTTTTGACTTTTTTTACACATATATCGAAAGAGAAAAAGACAGTAGAAAATAAGACAGATCTTAAAATATTTACGTCCTAAAAATTCAACAATAAGTTGAATCCATGAAGAAAAATATGGTAAAATATAGTATAAAAGCTAAATAATGAGCATAGAAGTGTTTAAGGAAAAATTATATAATATGGAAGGATTCCTCGGTGAGTGGAAATGATTGGTCAGAAGTGACCAGACAGAAGACAGAGTGAAGAAACACAGAGATCGGATGAAAGGTTACTGGAAGAAAATACACAAACAAAGAAGAAAGAGTTGAAATTTACCTTCGATAAACCACCCGAGAGAGAAAAAAATAATTCAAATGGAGCCATTGGTCTGTAACTGATAGTATGCGATTCTGACCAGTCTTCTTTATTAAGGTTTAGTACCTTATTGCTTTCCATGAAGTGCGTGAGACAGACATTTATATAAGAAGATGTTATTTTTGTTTCGTGTTTTAAACTATACTGTCACTTACGATTTTACTAGCCTGCGATAATATGACAAAACAACAATTTACAACGCTATGTAGTAAAGAAATAATTAAATAAATACACATTGGTGTATGATACGCGTGTACTCATGCAGCTTAAAAGTACTGGTATCTAAGATAGCTACTCACTGGTCAACGCAGTGAGCTGCAGTGAGTATCCACTCTTGTGAGATGACGGAGCCTCCACAGAAGCCAGTTCCCAGTTGTGATGGCAGCAACAAGCCAGCTTGGTAGGGGAAGGCGTGTCTCGCGGCCTCCTGCCCTCCTACGATGCGCGAGCTCAAAGATTCGTCTGTGAAGATGAACAAAGTTAACTGATACTCATCCGCTCCATTAACAATATTGTTACATACTTCAAGTGCCGTAGCAGTCTCCATCTAGTGCAGGGCCACGATCTTCGATGTGGGAACCCCTCATACAATAGTACCGCTCTCCCACGATAATGTTATGCCCTTATTCATCGCTATGTCAGATAAACAGACTAAATACGGGAATCCATTTGTTTAGAAAAGGGTGAAGCTTTGCAGCGCAACCCTTATTTCCAGAGTTGCAACATCAAATGTTTTTAATTACTTATAGCTAAAATTAGCAACACCTAACATTATAACGACAGTGCATGTACGTATACATGGAACATCAAAAAATTAATTAATTTGTTTACAGAATATTTACAGAAAGTCTTACATGTAGGAAGAATATGAAGTTGAAAACTAAAAGAAACTACTTTGCGAGTTAAGTATGCAAAATAATTGCAGAGAATATGCTTTCGTGTACATCAGCAGTTGGTTGTGACAAGCGCGTAATATTTAAAACGCTTGCAAAAATAAACACATTACGTATGCACGTGAATTCATTCAATTGCTCTTAAGATATAAACCTCTGCATTTCAACAGTAAAACTTATTTTGTATGTAGTTTAAAGAATCCCACAATACATTGAAATGTTTTTCTTGTAATCGTCCTTGAATATCTGAAGAAAATAATTGTTATTCAATTGGGGTTAAGTGTTTTAAATATATTTATTTTTACTCTTGGTCAAAAACAAAGAAACAGTATTTGCCTACAGTCTATCCTGTACAGCCGTTGAAATGTGTCATCTTCGAAACAAAATTAAAAAAAAAAAAAAAAGCATTTTTGCAAACTTTAGACATTTACATATTCATTGGTATACTCCATTTCATATAACTTCGGATAAATCTGACAGCAACTTATGGGCAATAATTTGTAATGTTTTGTTATTTGTGTCACTACATGAGGGAAACTTTTCAGTACAAATGCTAAAATGGGCATTTCAGGTTCATTTTAGACCTAAAAACGTCTTGCAGTGTGCAACAAATTACAAAATACTAAAAAAGTATTGCCCATAAGTTGCTGTCAAATTTATCCAAAGTTATATGAAACAGAGTATATAACTTGAAAGAAAAAATACTTCCTTTAATGTAACTACATTAATAAAACTAACATTTTTCATTGGTGCTATTTCAAGTAGATTACTTAATCTGACACAAAACTACAATATGTATAGACAAAATGTTCGTAAGAGAAAATATATGAGCCACACAACAATATAAACTATATAATGTGCGATAGTAACACTGCTTGACTCAGTAGTTACTAACACGTTTCCATAGAGCCCAATTCTTACACTTGTTTTCTAACTCTATGTACGCCATCATCTTAATAGTTTAAGATTTTATTCTTAAATTTAGAATAAATAGATTTTGTTTGTTTTAGAGCCGCGTGTCCTGTGCTGAAAGGATGAGCATTTATTATCTGCTACCGTTTTGCAAGGAAAATATAATTTACGGATTTTCGTACCCAAAGCACCTTCGAGACTTAGCTAGAAAAACTTTAGGATGAGGAATGAAGAAGGAATCATGGTAGGCCTGCATTTAAAAACGTCCCTGTATCAGCCTACAACTATACTGATTAAATCAGGGGGAAATAACATATATTCATAGCCAGGCCGAGAATCGAACTCGGTTCATGAAGAACACGAATTCAATATTTTAAGACTTGTGCATCTCACTATGGTAATTGGTAGCCGAGGTGAAACAACTGGCAGTATAGTATTGTAGCGAGTTCGAAAATATGAAACGGGAATAAACAGCGAAGGTTCCACATAGAATTCGGGAGGACCCGGATTTCAGCTCTGGCTACGGCTTCTTGCGCAACTGCTTCGGCTCTCTATGACATCCTTAACACTGTGTTTTGAAAACTTTTCAAACAAACGTTGGTGCTAAAATATTCTCTAATTGCACGCATATACTCTCCACGACCTTAAATGTAGTTAAACTTACTGTGTAGCTTTAAAAATTCCGAGTTGGGTTTCCCATAGTCATCCATGTTGAGAGTGATTGGAAAGACATTGGATAGGTCCCGCTGTACCTGTGAAACAAGGAGATTTTTGCTACACTCAGGTATTTTATTCCATGAAGTTTGTAAAATCGTAATTACTAAAATAAATGCCATTAGATTAATCTGAAAGTCATTTTATTTCTCTAAGCCAAAATTAGCGATTTTTAAGTTTTTAGTTCATGATTTATTTTTTCTTAAGCATGTCAAGAATGGATTTTTAAGAGTATCTCCAGCACATAAGTATCATCTGCAGTATATAATAGGCAGAACTTAATTTTCTTTTAGAGCCATTCTAGCGTAATTTTGGTGATGTGTAGCTACTATGAAGTGCTTGAATTTTAAATCAGTTGTAATATTATATTAGCGAATAAAAACTTAATTAATTCTAGCATCAGATTTCTTCAGTAATTTTCTGTAATATAAAACCACTCCAGGCATTGAAGATTAAATTTGAAGTATTGTGCCAACTTACCGGGACAGCGACGACAGACGCCACTAGAGTCACTAGAGCCAAGGCGAACATGGTGTGTATGTTTCCCTGTCAACCTGAGAGTGCTATCACAACGGGCATACCGCGCTTTTATATGTCGCTGTCGCTCTCCAGATGAAGAGATAACTGCAAGCAAGGGTCCTGGGGAACTACCTTACCAATCAATCAGGTAACTGATCATGACTTATCACCTTAGTTTATTTGAAGTATACGTTTACTTTGTCCTCGACAAATTTTACGAGATAGTATTAATTATTTTATGATGCAGACTACTTTTAAACCAGAAGAGACCTACAGAAAAAAGAAAGAAAAAAGTTGGATGACAATGACATTCTAACTTATTAAATGTCTGTATAAATGATTCTTGAACAACACAGAATGTTTGATGTTTATGCATACTTTACTTTGATTACTTATTTGTCAATAAAACGTACACGAGAGACATACTTTGTTTAAAATGTTACCTTCAATAATAATATTCCTTGTATTTTACTCCAAATGTGAGTTCTTAAAGGAGCGATGTTTAGTTACACTATCATTATTATATAACATAAATATATTATATGGAGAATATATTGTCAATGCCATTTGTTAAAATATAATACTTCGTTACCGCTGTCAAGTTTATTTTTCACAAAATAATCTTAAATATGACCTAAAATAAAACACAGAATGGCAAATTAAAAGTATTTGCTTACTATTTCGATGGGATATAAATGCCGAGAGATGCTTTTTCTTTCGCCTATTACACCTTTTCGATATTTACTAACGCAATTCGTAATGTATAAATAGGGCCAGTAAGTAAGGTATCATTAAATCTAATAAAAAATAGCTTTGCTGGGAAGTATTGAAACCAACTCAAAGTGATCTCGTTACTCACATTCTAGTTATCTTAACCAATAACGAAAGAAAAAGTAAAAAACATTTTTTTCTTTTATTTTAGACCTTTTAAATGCATACATATTTTCACCTTTTCTGAAAAAGTCTTTCAATATTTTACATTAACATGAGGACAACCGCGCAACTTAAAAATACATTGTTCAGTAAAACGGTTTATTGCAGGATACCGACTGCTATTCATAAAGTTGTGTGACTATAAACGCACATAAACAATATTAACTCTTACACTAACGTCTGCAGAGGCTGCAGTTTGGCAGTGGTTAGAGCCTTTCACCAATGCGATTCTGGTTCGATTCCCGGCGGGGCTGGTCCCCGGATTTTCACATGTGGGAATCGTGCCGGATGATGCCGCTGGTCGGTGGGTATTCTCGGGGATCTCCCGTTTCCCTCGCCTTTATCGTTCCGGCGTCGCTCCAAACACACATCATGTCACCCTTCGCCAGCGCTAAAGACATAGATGTTGAATGCTGACCAAAATCTCTCCACTTCCCTAATATGCAGAATTGTTGCTTAGTTTTTAGTTCATAAAAACTGTAAAAGTGTTTGGTTTCTAAATACTTCTCCATAAATACATTTTATGAATATCGCCTTTGCAGATAGCTAAATATTTATAGAATTAATTTGTTTACATTTACGTATTGATAATTGTATTAAGATAGAAATCAAAGAGAGGATAAATATTTAAATATCATTAAATAGCAACCATTAAATTTGGACTTGTACTCCGGAAGAAACAGGTTTAATTCACTGTCCTGCAGTCTCGATTTCATTTTTCCACGATGTTCCTAAATCATTCAATTCAAACGCGAACACGCCCTTTATCAGGCTGCCACAGCCCTTAGTTTTTTGGGATTTCATTTGGTTATTTTGACCATCTATTGTTACCGGTATTATGACGTGACCTGCAAACATAAGACTAAATCACAGCTCACCAATTTGAACAGCCTGTAACAATGCACCCAGTCAGCAAACAGTTATCAGAGTTTTACTGTGTTCCTTACAACATACATTGTATTATTTTAGTTAAGAATATAAAATGATTTACAGTGTATGTACAGTAGTCTACATATGTAAATATTACCTTCACTGTGGTTGTGCACATATAATATTTTGAAAAAAAAAAAAAAAACATAAAGTTTAAAGATACTCTTTAAGAAAACAATAGTAAAAAAAGTATAAATAACCAACAATAGCTTTGCAAGACGTGTTACGAAATATAATATTTACTCCTTAGTAACGAATTATAGACAATTTTATTTTTATGGATTCCTTTAGTTCTTTGTAGACTGGCAGTAAACAAACATTGATATTTTCTTCTACAAATAGTGTATGAAATCTTAAATACGAAATAATTTTTTCACTTAGATCTTGAAAATGTTTGGTAACTATTTTTCAGAAATACTGGACGCGAGATGACAAAATTATAATGTATAATTGTAATTTTGCTAAAGGTAACGTGTAGATATAAGCTTACAATTCAGTGAAATAGTGATAAGTGAATAGTAAACCAATGACAAGCACATCAATACAATTTTATAATAAAGTGTCAAAGAAAACAGTTTATTTAACATATCGTAAATGAAGTCAGTATAAAATAGAATATATTTAACATAACCATATAGCATAATCTAAATTTTGCTGACTGTAACATCGATCATTATATGTTTCACTAACAGCGTTATAGAAAAAACGCCCATTAGTATTCATTGCATTGATTGAGTTTTAAAAATTCTATTATAACATTATACCATGACTTTTTTCAGGTTGTTAGAACCGTAATTAAGAAATATACTTGAAGTCAGTCTGAAAACAATAACATATTTGCAAGATCACTACAAAACTTTTTACTATATGAAATAATAAACTAAAGCGTAAAACGAAATTTTGGTTTACGATTATGGTTATGTTCAAAATCTACACTGTTTCAGTATATAAATTGATAAATATTTTACTTCTTGGACACTTATACTAAAATTTACACCGAAATTGTCTGAGGAATCTTCTTGAGAAATTGTGTAGTGGATTTGTAAGCAAACAATATTACGAGCAAAATTCTTTAGAACACATAACTAACTCATAAAACTGTTCTCTGAGTATAATCATAATTCACACACACACACATATATATATATATATATATATATATATATATATATATATATATATATATATATATATAATTTCCTTTCGATTAGTTTTACACATTAGAGAATCCTATATTTACTGAATTCTTAGTAAACTAAAACATTTAAGTAGTGAAATTTGTGTGAGTGTGTAACAGCGAGGATTTTAATGCTCTAGACCTACTTAAGAAGTAATTATTAAACGGGGATTGGTAAAACGGAGGCCACCCCAATCAAACCTCGCCAGCAAATGGCTACATCGAGCACGTTTACCACATGAGAAAATCTTTAAGCGGCCTGACAGTGAATCGAACCCAGATTGTCATGGTAAGGAACAAGTTATCAAGGCACTGGGAACAAGCTATCAAAGAACTGCATCAGCGCGGCCCCTAAATTTCTGCTGTCAGTATTGCTGAAGACAACATTGGTGGAGGTGACTCAGAGGTTTTACTAGACAATGATTTCCAAACTCATAACTTGAATGAGTCACGTTTCTGTATGTGTTGTTAAAACATTTCCAATTTACCATTGTTTCTGTTTTCTGGTGTTTGGAAAACGTGCCTGTTCCACCTAATGCTTCTCCTCATACAGAAATTATTTTTCTTCCTAAGTTAGTTTTACAGTTAAAGTTAACGTACTTTTTAAAAACACGTAAAATTCCAAGATCAAGAGTCAGTTTTAGACAAAATTGAGAAATATGCAAGTACTTTAGAGATTTATAACTTAAGATATTCAGTTCTGAAATGTTCTGTTTTCAAAATCTGCGGTATTGAGACAGGTTTTACAAATGCATGTGAATATCGCATGTAAATAAAAACCTGACAAAATACATTTATGTTTGGTCACTTCAAAATAATTTTGTCAGAACAAACGTATTAAAATTACGAATTTAAACACGTTATTTTCTTTTACTATAACTGCTGCGACAGCACTGTCAAAACGTCTAACACAAAATTGATTGTAAGTGTTGAAACCACCAGAAAAGTGAAATTTGCGAGCTAATCTTGAGTCCAAGGGCGAAACATGTTTGTAGCATTCATAGATACTGTGAGCTGTTAAAAAATGCCTTATTATTTCTTTCTCTATCAAATACATGTGTTCTGTGTAAAAGACGATAGACGATTGGTGATCAATGCAGGCAGATTATTAGTAGATTATGGCGCGGTTTCAGCAATAAAAGTTAAGAATTTTACATTATTGTTAAAGAGGATTGACAGAAGATATTACACGTTAAATCGTCTGTTAATCCTATTTAACAAGTGTTAAATCCTAAACAGAGGTCGGTGAAACCAGGTCTCTGTCTGGGTTATTGCAAGAATATTTAGCGCTGTTATTTATTTAATTAGTTAGTGGAATAACCTTTGACACCACCAGCACGAGGTTGATGTAGGAGTGATGTGAATATAACCGAGTTCGTGATCGGTTCATAAGTGAACATACCAATATACGTGTACAGTAAAACAGGTTAGTTGTTTAGGTGGTACATGTTTTACAAGGAATAAATTGAGTAACAGGGAACTAGTTAAAAAGTGTTGCAGGTAGCTTAGTACCAAGGCATGTGACACGTAGTGACTGAACGATGATAATATGAAGGTACACTGTAAAAAATCTTTTGGTAAATTTACTCTACATGTAATGGAAGCATATTACCTCTACAAGTGAGGGAAAATTACTCAACACGTGTCAAGGAAAGTTACTCAACTGGTAATGTAATTTTTCATTACGTATTTGCGCAAGACCTCTACGACAATTTGACATAACACGCGAGCGAAACTTCCGAGTGGTTTGTGTGGCGAATACACTACCTTGCGAAAATTTCCACACATGTTCGGAAATCAGACTTTCCTCTCAAGGTTGGGGAATATTACCATACATATGATGAGTAATATTACTCACTTTTTTTTACAGTGTAATTTTGAGTGGTTTTTTATTTCATCTGAGCACAACTAGCCGACAAGTGAAAACAAATGACTACAGTTAAAAAGGAAAATAAGAAAAAATATATTCATGTAGCCAGAATTATAATTATTAATGATTGGTTAAAATATTACATTTCGGGAAGCAAAGTATTATTTTTTTAGTAATTAAAACAATTACTATTAAAGTGCACATACATTGTCAAACTCAAATACAGTGGGCTAACCAGCTATGCTTGCAATTTAACCGGAGAACTGGTAGGGCAGGGCACTATTTTCCGTTTATTGAAATTTATGTGTTTTAACCACCATTAAATTGTTAAACTTTAGTTTACCCAAGGAAAAAAACGTTCACCCAAAGCAAGGTTAGGTCATCGAGCTTGTTCGTTGCGAACAAAAAATGCCGGGATGATGAATTATAAGAAAATGACTTCAAAGAAGTGTTCTTCATTCCCGACTTGAGCCCGTCATTAAGGATAGTAATCAAGCTTCTTACCCCGGACAAAACAGTAACATAACATTTCGGGGGCCGCAGCGGCTGAGTGGTCAGATCACCCGCCTTTCACCAAGGCGATCCGGGTTCGATCCCCGGCGGGGTAGGTCCACGGACTTCCGCATGAGGGAATCGTGTCGGACGATGCCGCTGGGCTGCGGACTTTCCCGGGGATCCCCCGCTTCTTCGGCCCACCCCCTCCGTGGCCCATCCCCATTCCGGCACCACTCCATCGTTGGTCCTCATTTCATGTCATCCCTCGGGATACGCAGATTGATTGTCTGTGGACTTTCATCCATAAAATATGCTTTTGTGGTGCGATACCCTGGCCCTCGACTATCCTCCTCATACAATATTTATAGTCTTGTAAACATAACTTTTCGACTAAATTTGTTGACAATTGGATTATTGGCCATTTATGGTTTTTCTAGTTTTGTAGATTCGTAATGTTTTAGCTGCGTATTTTGTTTTAATGTCGCGAAGTAGTAATCATTCAATTCACATTAGGGGTTGCCCTTGTGACTATTGATCAATTCACATGTCAAACAAAACATTTTCATATATCATCTTACACAGCTGGTTTTAAATAATATTAATCAAACCCACTTGTGATACAAATTAGTATTACAGTTTACTGAAGAGTTTTTAAACTAAGATTCCTATAAGCCGTATTGCTAATGCAGTTTCCTTCCAATGTAAGCTTAATTCTAATCAATCAGTGTATCGGGTAAAACAACGATATTATTAATGGATAATGGATAACGAAATAACCGGGGGAAAACAGTTCATGAGTGGCAAATCTGTCAACGATTTCCCACGATATATTATCTTGGTTCGTCTGTGGGTTTTTCTGCACAATATGGTATTTCTAAGAGTAGGCTATTACGAAACATCCGGTCTAACTCAAAGGTCGTTGCTATTATACACGCGTGTTTGAAGGACAATCAGTCGGATTGTTGAAATACTCCAAAGTACAAGTACATACTTCATAAAACTGCGCAGTACGTTATCAAGAGGACAAAAACTAAGGTTTAAAATCCAAAGGTTGAGAGTGTTGCGTGTAAAGAATCACGTTGCTTGCAGAGTCATTGCGAAATGAATAATATAGGTAGACTGTTGCAGAATTGCATTGTCCACAGTCCTTTCGAAAGGTTTAAATCTTACACGAAACATCTGGAAGTTTGTGAAAATAATAAATAAACTACTGTAATCGTAGGTATTCTCTTTACCATTTAATATTATATATGTCTTTAAAACGTTATAATTTTCATGAGTAGCACATATATTTCAGGCAACTTTGAGGGCTATGAAAGAATTACAGACAATCAACGTTTAATGAAAACGCTGACTTTAGTCATAAAGTAAATGCACAATAAGATTCAGTGAAACCGTATATGCTGTTAAGTGAATAAAATAAATATCTTTACATAAAATACTCACATTTTTGCGGCCAGAAAAATTCAATTCCCTTTCCTTAAAAGTGAATAAGCAGAGAACGTAATCTTATAACGGGTAGTAATATAAAAAAAAGTCTCACAATTCACAGATTAACAAACTTGCAGTATTATTTCTTTTATTATTAATATCTAATCACATATAATCTGCAGTAGTCATATCATGCTAGTTTTTAACTTTGAAGAAAATTAATTTTTTAAGGGCGTTGGGGCCGTAAAACTTATTTTTTTTCTATTTGTGCGTAACACTGTTCAACTATTGCACATCATATAACACGTCATTTCCGCAAATAAAAATAAGTACGCCCCATAGTTTTCGCATTATCAGTCATCAAAGTCACAAAATGGCCATTGCGGTGTTGTCAAAATAAAAAAAAAGTAAATTAACTAATGAATTCAAAATTACAGGAATTGAAAGTCAGTGTAGCAATACATTTTACTAAATGTTTTACAAAAGTTTGTTTTTAAAATTTCAGTAGTAGCCAAAAGTCGAAGATATGCAAAAAAATTTTACTCTTTTCATCCATTTTTTAAATATACGAAATGTACCGCTTTGTGTTTACAAAAGTGTCTTCAAGTAGCTCACGTCATTAAGTATCAATATGAATTGCCTTGTTTTTGCAAGTTAATAAAGTAAAACAGAACATACTGGAAATGTAGCACTAGAATTTATTTCATTAACAACTGGACTCGAAAATTTGCCGCCCAGTCGGCAGTGAGCTAGTTGGTTTTTCGGGTGAATGCGTTAGTCTCTGGTGTGCAAACGTTCCACACTGAAAATTGCTGTGTAGAGACATTGGGAAGACACACACTGCAATATTACCAGATACCGAACAATTGGCAGTACGTTTACTGCTGTTTGCAGTGGACAACTGAGCGTACGGCTGTTACGGCTACATTATGTGCTGAATTAGGCTGATTTACTGATATTAAGTGATAGAATTGTAGAAAACTATTTTTATCACTATGGCAGTGTCGAAACCTCCATGAACTAACCTGGTATAGCATCTTATACGTAAAGTTTCAGTAGAAGTATGTAAAATTTAAACTACCGTCAAATGTGGATACTTTGACTGCAGGGGTAACATTGACCGACTCAAAAAATTTAATTTGGCACCATTTCGTGAAGAAATTGCAAAGTTTACGTGCATGTATCAAACTTAAGGGTTGAAATGTTCAACTAAACGTATTTATTTCTTCATGATATGACCCCAAAAGAAATATCTTGAGTCGGTCAATGTTACCTCCGTGGTCAAAGTATCCACATTTGACGGTATGACACTAAGGGTCACTACATCGAGGATTTCAATTTTGGGGGGGAAATGTGCATGCCAGCGAAAAGAGAAACAAACGTAAATATGTTTGTCACAAGGAAAGTGTCACGAGTGGTTTTTTTTACGGTAAATTTTACAAACCAATAACAGTTGATCAAAGTGACAACCACCAACCCCTATGCAAGTATAGCAACAGTGTATAAGATTCAACCATACATGGTGAAGTAGGCCTACCTCATGCGAGTTGGGTATCACACGCAACAATACTTCCTGGCATTCAAGTAGGCCTATACGTGTTTTTCTACTGAGGTAATTTTACATAGACGGTATGAAACAATCAAATTAATTGGGTCATGTGATCTTGCAGGCCATGGAATCGGGCCACTCCATCCAGGAAAAGTGACATCCAAATGCGACTACGTTTACACACACATGCACTGTACGGACGATAGAGCTATACTCAGGCGTTGTTCCGAAAACTCATCATTGAATGCTTACCTATTTGTGTCCATCTATTTTTTCGCTGGGCTCACAGACCACACATTTCTTGAATTTAATGATCAGTGGTGTTTCCTGTATTTCCACTTTCATTTTTGCCAACATTTTACGAAACACCATACGTGACACGACTACAAATATAAAACTTAATCGCCACATCAAAAGGCATATAATTAGAGGTACGTCAATTTCGCGGATTCATCTGGAAGCAGCCTAGACTTGTCAGTCCTATACACCCAATGGCCACAATCGATTATCTATTGGCTTGTAACCGTACAGGCAGGTAGCAGGCGATAGCACTTCGCATTATTTCCTTATTTACTACTGGCTTGCAGTAGTCAAACGCGTTTCGTAACAGCCGCCAGCAAGTCACATACGTGACAATGAAATACATAATTGGCGTTCAACCTGACCTGGAATATATCTGCGAAATTTACGTACCTCTACATATAATAAGTCCTACGTGTCGAGATAATAAATTCACTTGACATGCGACCATTGACTCACAACATGGTGTCTAATGCCACGTGTTTCAATTATTTTTGATTTGACCATTTTTATTTATGTAAAATTTAAGTGGAAGAAGGAGACAGTTTTATTGACACAGAATTATTTTTAATGTGACTTCAAATTTGCTTCTGATATGTTGGCCATTGCTTACTATTTTGACCACTAAACAATGCAAAGTTAACTTTAAATTTGTGTTTACTAAACTAAAACTTTAAAATATACTTTTCTACTAAATCAATTTTTAAAATAATTTGGAGATACTGTAGGTAAAGTTCAGGTAAATTTTTGCCATATGTAACAGTAACAGAATATTCGAGTTTTCGAAACTGCACCTGAAGTACGGAATTAAGGTAACTCAATCTTACTGGCATACGAAAAATAATAAAGGCACATACTGTGTACTGAAACCTTTGTCTCTCTTAAATTTGTATGGCTTGAGTATGGAAGTATAAGAAAGAGACTTTAATAATTTATAAATATTAAGACTACTTAACGACTGCAACTGTTACTAATATTTTGTCTGTGATTAAATTTAACTTTTTTTTTTACATAATCAAATGAGTAAATCATATTTTCTAATAAGACTAATTTCAACTATAGAAAATATTTTCTTTGTTTCTATAGGTTAAATTGATAATGAACTTAAACATTTCTGAAAGCATTGGCCTAGATAGAGCTGTTTAATGTTACTTTGATATATAATGTAGAGTTTATTCTGTCAACTGTAACATAGTGCCTGCTTCATATTACAGATATGTATAAATGTAATTTATTAGTCATTGACGACGCTGGAATCGTCTATTTTTACTTTGTCTATGCCAAATACTATCCCCGAGCCAGAACACGTTTTGAGCTTTGCCTATGGGTTGAGTGTAAACTTATCATGGTCAGGTGAGTGATTTATACAGTATTTTGACGATTTAAATTTTATTTTATTTAATGACCAGATATTTGCCTGATCTGGACGTTGAGGCGACCGTGCTCGTACATAGTAGAATGAAGTAATTCAGCGCAAGAATCAACAACCACGTAACAAACAGAAGAAGGAGTTTTGTGATAGAATATTTTTTTCGTAAAAAAAGGGAGAAGAACGTTTTCGGCCGCTAAACACGACGGACGTAGACCATTGACGGGAAGGTAACCAGCTGTATAGACGAGGATTGAAACGTCATTCTGCAGTGAAAACTGGTTCTGCACTTCAGTACCACGTTGGTTTGGAAAATTTATCCTGTTGCGAGACTTTCACAACGTCTGAAGTATAAATACCGTGGGTCACAAGTTCAGGTCATCCGCATGAAGAAGACGTCTCCGTTCGAGGTGCTGGAAGAAGATCCGAGTCCTGAAGAACTGTCCAACCTGATGCCCTAACCGAGAGGTTGAGCGGAAAAGTGTTCGTCGCCTCGTCACGTTTCGAGGGTTTCCGGAATTCGCCTCTAGGACGAGGTCTGCAGAGAAGGTCCCGGTACTCCACCCATCACTAGATGTCCGGTTCCTTCATGACTACAAGGATACGATGTCAAGGATAGGCGATTTTTTTGGTGAGACAAACTTCAACTTCGCCGTCATAAGAAACATTTGAAAATTCCGAAACATAGAACGACGTTTGCAGTTTATCTCGGAACGAATTAGAGACGTGAGATGTAGATATTTCCTAAATCAGAGTATAAGAAAACTGTGCTATTTAATTCTCAGTAACCAATTATGCGACCCCAGTTCAAAGCTATGCCGGAGCAACAAACTCTTTCCAAGGAAAATCTACGTCCTAAGAATCAGAAACTGACCCAGTTTTGAAATTTTGAAAACGATTCGAGTCATGGTAGTGGTATTGTGTAGGTTAGGTTTTATATCTGGTCACGGTATTCATACCCCCCACTAATACCCACTTTGTAAAGTTAAATTTTAGAAGTTTTCTTTAGTAGTTCTAGTTCCTGACTCTGTCTTTAGAAGTCATTTCACTTGACCATAGATTCCTTTCAAATATCAAGAATATTAAATGCACCATATTTGAACACAAATTTGATTTTCATTTCTTTAAGTAATTATATGACTTCTGCAGGCGTTTCCTGTTTCCGACTAGATCTGTAGTCTAGAAAGAAAAGAAACTACTGGCCTTTCTTGTGTAAATAACACGGTCCAATAAACCATTATATGTAATAGTTACAATTTTATATTACACAACATATATTAATTTTACACGCCGAACACTTCTTACGATAATAATGGTACATAATAATAAAGACAAGTCTTTATATAACACGTTGTCCGGACAGCAATGTTACACATAAGGTTTCGTGAATTTTCTTTATCTTCTTTATAGAGTAGAGAGAAATAATGTTCTAGTTTTAGCTTTTTTATTTGAGAAAACTTCCAAGAAACCAACATTTAAAACTATGCGATATTTTCAAGTGATCACCTGCCCGGGTAGCCAGGCAGTGTGCACAGATTTGGCCAACAGATGATCATTTGGCAACTGTTCAAACCGCGTGAGTGATGTTAGTGTTCAAATAACATTATATATATAATATACATATATTTCCATTTATGACACTCAATTTATATTAAATTCCCTAATTTATTGCTGCTGAAAATGGTCGAAATTGTTGTTTGAGCGGTTATTTTAAGTATTTTAATACTGATGTAGTTTTTTGTGTTAAAAATAAGGACAACTAAATTATTTTTTCAAAATATTGTAGTGTGAACTGCCTTGTTTTAATCGTGTAGGGCCAAATAATACCTGATTCTGTTTATTTGCTATAATACTGCTTTAAAAAATTTTTGGTCATCACTAAACCGATTTAGCCAGTTCAGAAAGTATGTTTGTTTTGAAACACATTAAATATTTAACAAACATCGTTGTGAATGTTTTGTTTATCTGTAGTAAAATGGAATTTATTGAGTTTGTTAGCCACAACCGAATATTTACGACTGTCAATGTTTACTCTGTGAATATTGTTTTCTCTTTCCCATAGAAACCGCGCCTTGTGCGCATTTTTGAAAGTTAATTATGCTCCTATTTTTTCACCTTTTTGAATTGCCGAACTCTAAGAATGAACTAACTTCATTCAGCGTAGGATAGAGGCTACGATATAGCTTCTTCTTCTTCTTCTTCCGCCGACTGGATAAATCAGATGTGTTAGTCATACGTCCGTTTCGATGAGGTATTTTTTGTTATATTGAACGAGTCCTAATTTCCGTCCAGATCGCCTAGACAGCCGAAGCATGAACAATTGTGTTACCAAGACAGCCTGGTACCGACTTCCGCTCAGTTTGCTATTTAATTAGAATTACGAGAGTATGGGACTGCAAGTGCATGGACATATACCACAGACTCACATGTCATTAGGAAATAAACCGAGGAAGATGCCCCTACGTATCCCGAGTACTTCCTGAGACTCGCTTCTCTACCAGATCGTCTGGATCTCCTTCTCAAGAAGTCTACTGGCTAAGTCAAATTTAGTTTATCGTCAGTGATATTGACGAAATGCAAATTGCGTCTATCTTGACATTTTGAACATAAACATTTACCAAAGATGTTCCCAAGTTATTGTGCCCTTGGAAAGCCTGAAACTAGTAAATTAGTTACTCTTCTAACAGGTTTCGTAATTTATTATTTGGATTTTTTCACATAATTTGGAACTGTTTTAGTTATGAGAGCATCCAAATGCCTTAATGGATTGGCGTATATTTCAGAAAATTTTAAGATAGGCCGGCAGTTAATAGAGACGTAAAATATTCGCGTTTTCTTTTGGCTCCACGTTATAACCCAGCAACTGTAAGTTCGTGCCACTTTCGCAGTTGGCCCGTGACTTATTTGACACTTCCTGGAAGTCGCTTAGCCAATAGTGAAGAAGCAGCTAAGTGCAGGCTCATATCACTGCGTCATCGAGCAGCCAGTGAGCAGATAATGTCTGCTTGAATACACAGATGTTCTTGGAGGCTAGCCTACATTTCAGTGAACACGCGAATTTTTTCGGTCTCTAGCTATTAGTTTGCTCAATTACTTCAAATACTTATCCACTGTCCTTTTTAAAAACTGTTTTGAATCGCTAACATGTAGTGGCAATCATATTAAGCTTTGATTTGCTAGAATCACATTTATATCTTTAAAAATACTGGATATTAAATACCGCTAACGATTCCCTAAATATGTGTTTAATTATCTGTAATTCCTGCCTCATGCTTTACTGATGTTTTTTTGTTGTGTGCCTAAAGAATTTTTTTTAGAGTGGTGAAGATAGATACATGTTATATTTGCTATATTTTTCTATTATAAGTAATTTTTGTCTCCAGACTCAAGGTATCTCATTTACACCTCATATGCTCACACCCACCTATCATTATTCACTCACACAGTACACAGTAGTATACTACACCACATCATAATAAGATATTTGTTTGAATTAGGCGAAATAATTTATTACTTGAGTTAACAAGATATATTGTTACTAGAACAAAATACGAAAAGCAACACGCCTAATTTTGGTGACCGAACGAAATGTGTAGTTAATTTGGCAACGAACGTACGCTTGGCGATAGAATATTTGGTTAACACAAAAGTATTAATTTGTTTTGAAATATACAGATAAATGTACTGTTTGTTGCACAATTCAAACCATTATGTTTGTGTATGGCGTTAATTTAATCGCATCTCGAGTATTATTTAGCTATTCCTATGACAGTTGAGTGTGTAACGATTTTCCAGACAGGTACAAACAATCCCAATAACACAATTCCAACATGAAACTTAAAAATAAAGACAAAAATGTGTGAATATACATATATGTACTTCTACGTGAATGTGTATTTATATATACACACTCACACACTAGCTATCCCGTTGCGTATTCGCCCGCGTGTAGTACAGAAAAGAGTAACTAACTTTAAATTATGTATTTATTGATGGTATGACTGTATTCTCTGTATACCTTTATCAATTAAAAATAATATCTCTGCTGAGCAATTCTCTAATCTTCTACTCAAAATTAGCGATTGGTCATATCCTGAATCTGACGGACAGATTATCATGTGTGCAAACCTAGGAAGAGTAGTAATGAAAATTACTGATATCGTATAAAATATATATCCTGATATATCATACATTAGTGAGAAGCCCATTGACTGGTTGTGCGAACGTGCAGCTCTGACATCAAAGAACAACAGGGCCGATGAAATAAATGACATATTGCTGAAAAAGAAACACATCGATCAGCACACCAAGCTAGAAGTACGTAATGAAACAGAAAACATCTCAAAATAACGTTCGAAAGCAAGGAAACATGAACCTAGCTGTTAAATAATACAACAAATACAAACAGCCTTATCCAGTCCACTTCGCTGAGCGAACTTTAATTCAGAACCTATTGTTATTAAGTCATATTTATTTCTCTATGATAATTAATAAATTCAATTTTCATGTTTTTCCTCCGTGGTCAATATTCACTTTTCGGGAGTTCTGTAGCATTTTACTACTATTCACACCCGTAATGGTCGAATTTCTAAAATTTCTAAGTTCTGTTTTTAGATATTTACGCAAGCTTCATTAAAAAAAACACCTCGATATCTCAAATGGTTTGGAAGATATGGATGATTACCTGGAAACACGTTTTATTTTTACCAGCTTTCAAGGACGAATACTGAAGAATATTAAAATGTATTTTTAGGTATTTAGGCATGCTTCACTATAAAGTAAAAACCACCTCGATATCTCAAATAGTTCAGGAGATACGGATGATTAATTGAAAACCCATTATATTTTTTTTTTACCGGCTTTCAAGGACTAATTTCAAAAAATCCTGAAACCTCTTTTCAGACATTTACATGAGCACCATTCAGATACAAATATCACCTCGATATATTAAGTGATTTAACAGAAATAGAGGATTTGTTGAAAACACATTTAACGGCTTTTCACCCCCTTAATTCCGAATTTCGCAAAATCGAAAAATTCTGAATTTGCTTAGGCAATGTTTTGAATTAAAAATATTAACAATTTGTCATCAGTTAGAGAATTATCGAGAACACGTTTTGTCCATTTTCACACTTTTAATTTTTGATTTTCGAAAAGTCCTTCCTTAGTAGGTGCCTACGCCGTGACGGAAATCTGCGCTGAAAATTTCACGTTTCTAGGTCCAGCGGTTTGGGCTGTGCGCTGATGAGTGAATGAATGAGTAGGGCACTTAATTTTATGTATAGAGATTTACGAAAGTATTATGAACGTTCCACATTGGCCATGGACGTTAATGAACGAAAATGAATGGAAGATGTTCGATTCCCAACTCCAGTAATACACGATTATCCCAATTTTGGTTTTTCATGGTTTCTAAAAATAACTTCATGTGAATGCTGGAATTGTTGGTTAGTAAGGACCATGGTCGATTACTTTTCTAGTTGGTGACCTTATGCAAGATTGTGTGTAACAGTCTCTAATGACCTTGCTTCGACAATACGTAAATTACAATAAAGAACGTTAATGATATACATCCTGCAGTTCAATTTTTGTCGTAAGAATACTCGTGAATTTTGTTAAACACTTAATACTTGCAAATATGAAGAGCTTGTTTTCAAAACTGGATGTCTCCAAAAAAAAAATGGAAAAGTCTGTTAGTGGTAAATTATGTACAAACCGTATTCACTTAATCAAATGGTGAAATGATTTTTATCTAAAGTATATATATTAGATCGAAAACCCATTCCACCGTTTGATTTATTTGATATAGTTTGTACAGAATTTACCAGAAACAGACGTTTAAATTTTTTGGAGGTATCCAGTTTGAAAAATTTTCCTCATATAAATTAAAATAGGCCTAGTATTTAATTATTGGGTTCTGAATAATTTAACACTAATGAGATTTTTTTTGTGTGCCAAACCAGCACTAAATTTACTGTAGGCAAATGAAGAAATTGCTTTTTTAATTAAGATTGTAAAGTTCTTCTAACTCCAGCAATATACCTTTTAAAAGCCTCTCAGTACACAAATACTAACAAAAAAACTAATACTGAAATCTCATGTTGAATCGCAACAAAACTAAATATTTATTCATTATTGTTAAGAGACTAGCAGAGTCTGGCAGAGTGAAGCCTGTCTTTGGGTATGACTTTTGAATTTGTGATTTAATGTTATGATAGTCTTAATTGTAATTTTAATTGTAATATTTTCCGAATGGTTAGTAATACCCGAGGTCTGATAATTTGAATTTAATTACACATTAATATTTTGTTAAAATAAATAAATTTAAATTTTTGCTTTCTTTATATTGAGAATTTGTAGAAATAAAATTTGGATTTAGTTGTGCAACCGAACATTTCATATCTTAGAGGTTTCGAAGCAAATTTTAGATACTTGTATAGAGAGTAAGTATTTTGTTTGATATATCTACTGTCTTCTGTAGCATTATGATAGTGGTTATTACATTGTTCTATATTATAATAATTACGTACGTGCATTGAGATATAAGCTTTGCGGCTACCACAAAAGTGTTTTGTCATTGTGGATCACACCAAATTTTTTTTGTGTTAACCACGACAATTCGTTGCTGCCTCCAGTAAAGTTTACAGTGACTACAGCAAAAAAAAAATGTAACCAATTCATAAACATTTTGTGAGGTCCATATTCACAGAATATTTCGCGGCCACTTCAAAACTGTTTACTAATTGCTTGCGCGTACTGAAACTTCAATATTAGGTTTACAGTTTATTTACTCTGTAACCACTCGTCTTAGCAGTGCAGAGGTCTTAGAAAGGACCCTTGACTTTAGCTTTGTTTCTAAACGTTGGAAAATGTGAAAAATATAGATCTACACCTTATACGTTTAATGGGTTGATTTGCAAGCATTAAAGATGTGTGTGGGTGTTAATAAATATGCACAAAAGAGGCTCGGATCTTTGAAATGTCCTTATTGTAATTCGCCAAATCGAATCAGAATAAATATTTTAGTAGCATACATTTCTGTCCCTAAAATGCTTACATCTGGCTTGCAGCAATCTATCGTGTCAAATGCCGCAAGCTTACAGCAAGTGTTCTAGTCTCCATTGACAAAACTTGTAGGTAGCTTTCAGTGCCAAACATTATTCAAACCCCGATATAAGCTTCAGAATTCGAGTATTTTTTTCCTGAAGAGTGCTGCAGGACGTTTCGCTGAATTCAAGATTTAAATACTTCCAAACACGACAAGCAATTGTAACCTTTATTTCTACTTTTAACATATCTCGCAAACATACACCAAGCCGTGTGAATCTTTCGATAAGTTGTACAAAATTACAAAATTATGTCTGACTTAAGATTGCAATAAGGAATTTCGGCGGAGACAAGAGTTATTGCTGTAATTTGCAGCATTAATATGTCAATGTTACTGAAAGATTATCGCAAGCACTTCGCTGTCGAAAATTTGCTGCGAGCCTAAATCCACGGGAAATAACATTACTCTCGGTAATCATACACACTATGTGGCAAACAATACATTTCATTTTAATACCGTATGCATCGAACATTGTTTGAAAATTTTTAGCGTTACATTTTTCTCAAAATATTATTTAAATACCTGTGTTATGTTTCGAAATATTATTCGTTGAATACTGTGGGGATTCTGAAAAAAAAAAAAAAGGAAAAATTGCTTTATTTACGGGAGCGACTACAGAGGCCGCAACATTAACATAAAGAATGCCAAATGGATTCCAAAAAGTGAATGAAACAATTATCTAAGCCTTGTCAGCGTGAAAAAAGTACAACAATGTGTCCTTTCCCTGATATATAAGAAAAACCGTAAAGCCGATCTGACAGGTAAGGGTAGAAAAAATAACAAATATGTCGTAACCAAATTTCAAAGAGTTTTATTTAGATACTCCTCGTGACAAACAGCATTCACAAGCTTGTTCCCTAGGCGTTGAAGTTTAGGCCGGTGATGGCAGAGATCCAGGGTATATAGCTTGTTACTCGGGCGTAAACAGCCGGGAAGCCAGCCGCGCAGCCAAATATTGAAACAAAAGATACGACTCCAATTTGGGTTGGGACGCCATTTGCCTGAGCAACAAGAGGACCACCACTGTCTCCCTGCAAAAAAAAATGCGTTATTTAAAATAAACTGTTTGTATTTGATTGGTACAAATTCTTCCACTAAAATATAAAATAAGACAACATCCTTAAACAAAACAAGTGACTGTATATCATTTAATATTCTCTTGTATACAGTACCCCGTAGTAAAATAAGTAACTAAAATGTACTGGCCAGTCTTGTTCCACAATCTTTGGTGCTAAAATATTTAACTGTGGTTCACCGAGGTTTTTTCTGAGTATAATAGATACCTCATGCTTGTAAAATACGTTTCTGACATCACAATACTTATTGTTTATTATAGGAGTGTTTTTAAAGGCAGGAATTTGCACTCTATTGAATAACGAAGATGAATAAATTTGCGTACACATCGGATACATCTCCTATACGTCAGCAATCTGCAAAATTCCGTTCACCGTTTCACGGTGCTAACTTACCAGGCATGTTCCTCTCCCACCTGACCCTGAGGTGCAGATATGCGAGTTCACAATCACTCCAGGGAAGCCGAATCTGCAAATGGTGTTTGTGATGATAGGTTGAGTGACGTAGCGAAGAACTGGGCTGATGGTGTTGGAGGCTGTAAAATACGAATGCAATATTGTATTAGATTACTTAAAAACCTGACTTCATCTCTGATTTATTTAAATTTGTTAGGCAAAGAATACTGACCATCAGAAGTTAATCCCCAACCACTGACTGTTGCTTGTACATTAGCAAAGGTTTGTGACAGCTGAGAGTGGGATGGAAGCCTTATTGGTTGAATGTTTGCTGGAAGAGTACAGAACAAATACATTGCGTATTGTAAAATTAAAAATTATTTCTTATTACGTTTTTGTTTATAAGTATTATTTACGTATATGTATAAATACTTATGAGTATACGTTTTTCTATATTTGCATATTTAAGGTTAATGCTGTATCTTTCTTCCCAATTGTTTAAGAATACTTAATATATTTGCAATAATACTACATATTGGTAGGCTAACTTTTGTCTATATGTAAACTTACACATCAATTACGTATTATAAAACAGGACTTCAAGTACTTATTACAGTTAGAAGCTTTTAAGCATTAATACAAATTCAAGCATTAATACAAACACACCATATGCCAAATATCAAAACTTTACACTACACTTTTACTGGTAGAATAAAGAAAGAAAATAAGAAAGTTGATAATATTTTAGCTACAATTGAATATATGTGTATCTTGAACATACAAAAATTTGTTATAGTATGAGAATAATTTTAAAATCATTTAAGCTTATGGGAAGATAGACGTAAAAATATAAGTGAGAAAATAATTCATAAATGAAGAAAATACTTTGCTACTCAACTAAGGAAATGTGTACAGGAAAATACTTTACTTATCGCTAATTCTCGCCACTTACACAAAAACAGTTGACGAAATAAGAGCACCCATAGTTTAACATTTTATATTTACTAATTAAAAATTAGGTTTCACTGTCCGAAATGCATAACTGAAACCGGGGAAATAAATTGAATTGTTTTAATATTTTTGCGATAATCTTTAAATATTCCTAACAAAATGAAAACCCATTTAAAAGCTGAAAGAAACACACGACTTCATCGTCCCCAATTATCTTCTCTAACAATTTCTGCTCGTATAGCCTATGTGTAGTAATTTAAAATCAACCCCAGCCCTGTTATTTATGTATTGTTGGGTACAGTGGATTAAGTAAAAAAATTGCATTCTTAGTAAATACAAAAATAAAGCTGAAATACTTATTGAGTATAATGGATTAAACAAACATCAAAATTTTTATTTTTTACTTTCTCATATCTATTATAGTTATAGTCTTTTACCCAGAGGTATAAAATAAAATGTATCATGCGATACCGTACTTAAGGCTCTTTAGTTTCAAATCAATAAATTATTCGGTTTCTACTAAAAATTCAATTAACCGAAATTTCGTTAATTACGTACCTAACTAAAACCAAATTATTTACTACCCTGAAAAAATTAGCTAACATGGAAAAGACGTTTTTCAACAAAACTGCAACAAAAATTTTTTATAATTGCTCTCGTTTATGTGTAAAATATTAATGTCACCAAACAATTAAAACCTAGTGAACATGGCCTTAACATAATTTTATAGTTTTTCGAGTTATACCCCTTTACCTGAAAACCACATATTTGGTCGCGACTTACTTGTGTACTGTATCCTCCTTGGTAGTTTGACGAGTGCTATATCATTCTGCGCAGTATCTCTACTCCACTCGGGATGTATGTATATCTGACTGCTTGTGAATATCTTCTGAGATTCTTCCACCTGCTGAATACTGTGTGCGCCAAGTAAGACGGTGACAGGACCAATCAACCTGTAGACGTTAATGGCGACGATTGACAACTGTGTGACCATGCATACAGCCACGGGTATTATTAAGATACCATCATGTGTCAGGTTGTAAACTATGTAATTATGATTGTAGAGTAGAAATTCAAATTTATCGAAGTGCCAAAAAATGTTTTCGAGTAAAAGGAAAAAAAGTGATATAAGGGTATGCATACATATAGGACATGCAATCTTAAATGATATAAAAATTATTAAGGCAGTTATTGCGACTTAGCTCTTACAGCAAAACATAGGCACCGATGCATAGATCATTTTTATGTAACTAACTAAATTAAGTGTTTTTTGGCACTTAGATCATTTAGAACTTTCACTCTACAGTTATGTAATGATAAAATGTGAAAGTGTGACACCTATCAGTAAAACTGTATGGCATGACACTGAAAACGAAGCGTGTTGATTAAAACGACGTTTTTAGAAATAAGCGCGTACACCAAGGAATCGCGCTGCTTTAAAGTGCCCTCAAACGTTAGAAGCATTTCAGTTTACTATTGCAAAATGTCACTCCAACGTTCTCTACTGAATCAATAAGCTGATATATTATACCATATGCATCGATAAACAGATGGGATGCTGGATTTCTAGGTACCCAAACTTTTGGAATCCTACAGTTCTATTTTAAAATTAAAAATATCAAAAGCTCGTCCGATCTGAAGGCGTGAAGGGTAACTATAATAATCGTTTGTAGACTCAGACTAACTCTGTGTGTGTGGAGATACACCAGCACGTTGTCTGGGCAGGCACTTCTATATGTCTCATTAGCGGTCGTTAAATTATAAAATTATCATGAAAGTTTTGGACGATGACATTACTCTAAAACTGATCGTGCATGTCAAATGGTTGTAGAAGCGTCACCTCTGCTGATTTCTAAAGATAGCTTTGGTTATTCAAAGTTCTCATTTTAAAATAGTGAAAGTTACATATACTTTACGTATTGCCTCAACGAAACTAGTTTTCGGAAATGATGCTTCGTGCTGTGGTGGGTTCATCAGAGCTAAGCACTGAGGCGTTATAATTGTTTGAGCTTTATAATTAAGTCAATACATTTTATGTTCACTGTTACTAGATTTATACTACGTAGGAACTTAATAAGACAGTATGAACTATCTATAAACTTACGGAAAACCTTAGGCGTGTTTGTTATTTAACACACAATGTAGTGTGTGCTTTTATCTATGTGCAAGTGCAAACATTTAATTTTACATTTGTTACATTATAGTCTTTTCTGAACAATAAACTCTGATCAGTTGTCAAACTACCAGTTTTATATCCGCTCATTCAATTATTTTGTCGCCTATCTTATTTAAATATCGTTCCTGAAAAAATCTTTCAACGAAACCAAATTTTAGATAACATTGATAAAATACGTTGATGCAACACAAAATTGATAAAAAATTTAATTTGTCGACTTGAATGCTATATTAATTTAAGTTTTCTCTTAACGGAATTTGTGCATGGAAAACAACAACTGCCTTCATGAAGCATTTTGTGAGGTTTTAATGTTCACGCAGACTTTTAGAATGCCCACTAAAGAACACGTAGTTTATGTCGTGTCATAATTAATGAGAAATATAATGAAAATAACAGTTTATTTAACTTAATTGAGGTACCTATATTACTCATTTTTACTGTCAGTATTTGCCTTGAGTGAAAAGATGTACAAAACAAAATTTCCCTAACTATTACAAAATTATTTTAGAGGTTTTTTTCAGATACGCACAGGAAATAAATTTAAAATTTGGTTTGAAGTTCAAGACATTAAATATATATATATATATATATATATATATATATATATATATATATATATATATATACATACGTACATATCTTCTTTGATACCATAAGAAGGAAGGAATTTATTGTAATAGTTTGGTTTTTGTAATTGTCATTAAATATTTGTTGTAGAGAACTTAATTATAAATAATTTGTAGTA
Organism: Medauroidea extradentata; assembly: GCA_003012365.1. Lineage (NCBI taxonomy): Eukaryota > Metazoa > Arthropoda > Insecta > Phasmatodea > Phasmatidae > Medauroidea > Medauroidea extradentata. Next base: position 71,003 of record PNEQ01114438.1, read on the forward strand.
TTTTAATATGTCCATTGTGAAACCAACAATATGCAGGTAAATTATATACGCACTGTATCACGTTTAACAAAATATAATACCTAGAGTGCACAAATTCCGGAGGAGCAACTCTCTTAAGTTTCTTGTAAATAATTGCTTGGTATAATACCACATCATCACGAGGACGTAAAGCTACTTACTGATCGACGCAATGACCTGCGGTGAGAATCCACTCCTGGGAAATAACAGAACCTCCGCAGAAGTTCTGGCCGTCTTGTGTGGGCAGAAACAAGCCAGCTTGGTAAGGGAATCTGTTCCGGGTAGCTTCTTGTCCCCCAACTATACGTGGGCTTAGTGATCCGTCTACACACAGCAATTAACGACTCATCATCAGTTACTATCACATTACTTCAGTAGCAACTGGCATGTTAGTATACTTTTAATGTATAATCAGAATGGTAAATGCAGCTTGATTAGAGTAATGTGGTGTTTTATCATTTGGCGTTATATTCCTATATATTTTTTACTACTGACTTAACACACGTATAATATGTTGTACCATTTTTCTGGTGACTCTAACTGAAGGCACATACATTGGCTGTAAATAATGTGTGTATATATTTATGTATACACATAAATTATTAAATAAGGTTATACGTGCCATAATATAGATTCTCGCGTAGCTCAAATGCGTTAATACCTTACAAGGAAGATATAAACCGAAGCAAGTCTGAGATGTCCCTTAGACGATATGAGATTTTAATTTAAACTCATTATTACAGGCAGTGTATGTGTCTCGCAAATAAAGTGTCATAATTCTCACAGGTCCCTTCTTATGAAAGCTTTGTTACGAATGTCTACCGTCCGAAGTGTTTTGATTGTTCTCGGCGACGCTATTATCAGAACTTTAATGTTGATAACTTTACAGAAAATTAACTATACAATATAGAGGAAATAAGTGCTTGCGTTTATAATATTATTAGTACAACCTCTCAATAATTTAGACCTGTGAGCAGATCATCGATATTTTTTTGGTAGAAAATCATTTATGTATACCTATATGTGTAAATTCTCAGATACCATTTAGAACATTTCAAATACGATCTGTCTGACGGTTCATTATACTTTTTGTTAGTAAATTAAACGGCGTAATATGAATACTTGTTATATAATAAAGATTGGTTTTTAAACCGAACATATATTTATTTTAATTAATTTTGCTTACTGTGCAATCTTAATAATTCCGGGTTCTGTACTGCATACGCATCCATGTTGAGATCTCTTGGGAACACATTGCTTAGGTCCCGTTGTACCTAGATAAAAGCAAAAAAAATTAACTCACACAAGCAATACTAAGTATATTGCGTAATACTAAATATAAAGGTTAGAAAATTGTTACATGCTTACATTTGTGCGTGTATATATATATATATATATATATATATATATATATATATATATATATATATATATATATATAATTTAAACTTAAAATACTTCCATTTATGTGTTTTAATTTCAGCTTCATTTAATTTGTTCACAACCAACTACAAAGTTGATTTTTGGAATATGGTATTCAATTATATGTTATTATAAATTTCAATTTCATCTTCAACAGGCCTTTAACTTCATTTCACCAAGTGGTTTACATTAACGCCTTTATTTTCTAACATATGTCAATCAGTATTACTTTTACGACGGTGTAGTGCTCGAATTATCAATGAATCACTCAAAACACACACAATTCAGACGGCTAGTTTCAAAAGACCTTAATAAGCCGGGAAAGTAATCTTGAGTTTAACAAGTTGGTTGTTTGTATGTTAGCACTGTCGCACTATAGTTCTGAATCACTAGTTTTTGCAAAGTCACGGAATAACCGTGATACTCCTCTTTGTGCATAATTTAACTAAATAGTTTCGTTATTTAATTTGGAATTTAAATATTATAATAGCCAAAGTAAACGGATTCATATTAGGTCAATATTTTGAAATGAGTATAAACTATTTTATTGACTTACCTTAATATTATATTTTAACCTTTTTTTGAAAAAATCAGATATGGTTATATTTCATAAAACATATTTATTTGCATGTTTATCACACATGAATTGTATAAAATTAGTCTACACGATTAAACATTTTCTGGCCAAACTTAGTATTCTCCCAACTTTACAGCTTAAACGAAATAAAAAAATGTTTTAAATATTATTGATTGATACCTTAAAGCTTTAAAATTATTTTAATTATTTCTGTTGTCTTGCGAGTTTCAGTTACTCGGAAAACACAACAGTAAATTTTCGAACTCAACAACTTCGTAAGATTGGCATCGTAACTAAGAAAACCCTATTTAAAACATCGAAAAAAAGTAAATGCAAGCCTATTTTAAATAACTACGTAGATTATAGTGTGATATGTTTTATTTTTATCGACAAAATAAGTGGAAGACATGATGTAAGTGTGTGGAAAGCCACTGTGCTTAACGTTTCAAGCCAACATAGACATTGAAGAAAGAAACCAGCTAACATACCGGGACAGCAGTGGCAGACGCCACTAGAGCCAGAAGAACGATGGTGAACATGTTGACTTTGCCGCTTCTACCTGAATATACTTTCTAAGCAGGCTACACGTCCTTATATATGCAGCTTATGCCACTCAAGAAAATGTGATAACGGTACTCAACATCGCAACGTAACGATCAATCGAGTAGGTTTTTTTTGCGATTGTTGTTACTTAAATCTTTACCTTTAAACCAACATTGTAGTTAAGTTGGCCGTTTGTGTGGACGTATTTAGCGCGTTTTAGGCATAACAGGACGTTCAATTCACTGAATTTGCGTGCACGCTTTTCTCCGACGCAGTTCTTTTCTTTTGGTTTTCGAGTCGTATTTCTGAAAAGTAGGCCTACTATATTATTTTCCGGAATTGTATGTATGTTCCATGTTTTTTTGACAGTAACAGATAATTCTGTATTGTTTTTTTGTTTCACTGTGGAATTTTCTACAACTCTGAATTATTCACTCACAATGTCGTATGTCCACATAAACGGTTCTATTCATCCTATGTCATAACATTACAGAGCATTACGTCAGTAGTAGAAGACATCTACAGCTTTAAAGAGTTTATTGTTTTCAGAATCAGATTTAAATTTATTTATTGTTCATTTGAGCATTAATAATGCTAAATAATTCCCCAACAGTACGTATGTATATAAAATTTTACAATATTATAGTCAATATTAATTTTACAATAAAGGATTATAAATTTTTAGGAAATAATTATAGAACAAATATGTAAAGAACTATAAACCAGTCTGATCATCTAAGACACACAATTTTCAACTTGCCCGTTTTGTTATATAACATACATAGAATTTTGTCTATGTTTATTCTAACAAAAATACAAATATTCATAACAGAGACATATAAATAAAATAACATAAAAAACTAGAATATGGATGTGTTTTCTAGCCAATTTTTTTTAAACATGTTACACATGTTAAAATGTTTTCTGTGTCTACAATAAAGGCATAAAGTAGTATAATAATAATAACAATAATAAAACTTTTATGTTGCCATATATTCTGAGGCATTGTCGAAGTAACTGTTCAAAATATGACCACAAAGGTGATCTTTAAACTGTTTCATAATTTATATTTTACGACCATGATTATTTAACAGCTTTATTTCAACACTATTGACAGCTTAAATAATATATTATTTATTTACATAACTAATACGAAAACGGTTTCTTGTTGAAGTACTATAATTACGAATTTGTGTTTTGTTAGGTATTTATTTATGCTTTTATATATTTACTGTATTTCTTTATGTGTGTGAGTATATATATATATATATATATATATATATATATATATATATATATATATATAAACATGGTTCAGGCAAAATCTTCAAAATCATAAAATATTCCCTGCAGCTGTCCATGGGAGACAAGTGTAACATGACACGAAGTGCTCTTTTCTGAGTAATAGAAACCACTTACAGATTTGTTTCCCAATACCTAAGAAAATGATACCATAACTTATATAAGAGTGCATGTAGGCAAAATAAGTTGATTTTTGGGTATTGTTTTAAGATGTAAGATGAAAAGTCTTTAAAGACATACATGAATTATTAGGTTTTTAAGTTTTCTAGCTTGAGATTTTCCATCTACAGGTCGGTGTGCAACCACAATAAGAGAATTTGGTGATAAGATGTTGAAGATAATACGACCCAAATCAGTTTTTAATTGTATTAGGTGTGGTTAAGTGCAAGAGAAAGCGAAAGACTTAGCTTCACAACAAAGTCACTAAATAAATGACCTCCTGCAATGCTTTCTTCTTATATTACAGTAAATAATGGCGACTATGTCCGAATTTTTACGTAAAAAAATATACACTCTTTTCAAACACTAAAATTTCATGATAAATTAATGTGGTATAGGCAAAATTCTAACTGAAACAAAAATGTCGGTGTTTGTAAAAAGGTGTTCAATTATTTTCAATACGTTATAATAAAAGTAATACGATTCTCCCTCATGAGGATATGTCAGCGTACTCCGGAATTGGTTGACGTTCATGACAACCCTACATTTTTTTTATTGCGCGCAAGACAATTTCCAAGAGTTGACTGGAATGACACAAAGTTGTAGAGCGCTCAACTTTGCAACCCGCAGTGTGAGTTCAGTGATCAGCTAAGTCTCCAGCAAATATCTGTATACCTCACTATTTTGCTTAGGTAATGACAGGCAAAAGTAAATACATTCAAAAATTCCATAGCTAGACACTATAAGCCTACTTTTCGATGGGAAAAGAAGGCCTACGAAATCATCTCCCTGCCTGTGTGTCTTTAGGTATGTGATTTTGTGTGTATGTGAGCGCACCCGCGCGTGTGACTGTTTGCGTGTCTGTGAATGTTTCTATCAACGACGGCCTTTTTAAACCATTTTCTTATATAATAGGTAGCTAAGAACTGATATTTTAGAATTTCATCCACTTCGGAACACATACAGTACCATGAAGGTAAATTTACTTATTTGTATTCAGTTCACGCTGCGTTAACATTTTCAAAATGCAGCCATTTATACAGTGTTAGCATAATAGTTATACGTGAGGAAATATAGTTCCGAATTTCATCTCACACATAGTAGGCCCACACAAATAGTACATACAAAGTTTACTTGAAATTTGTGCAATTTTTTCACACCGTATTCGTATTTTCACAATTGAGGGGAATTATTGTATTCTTAGCATAGCGTGACATACAAGTAAATCTCGTTCCGAATGTCATCTTATGTGTTACACAGAAACTGCGTAGTCAGTTGACACGACTTTGTCGTATTTCGTTTATCCTGTGTTCATATTTTGAAAAGTTTGCCATTTTAAGATTTTGTGATTATTCTAGATACTTAAGGAACCGTATTTTAGAATTTCAGCAAACTCGGTATATATAAAGTACCAAATAAGATGACTTGACTTTTATGTATAAAGTTCATAACATTTTTGCATAAAATGTCACATCTGATTAAATATTTTCTCAATTTTCGTCTAGCTTTGAATACAAATTTTTACTTAATAAACTTTCAAATATTTCGTTTATGCCGTATTAATATTTTTTTAATGGTGGCCATTTTTTACGTTTTTAGCCAAAGATGTGATATTTGTAGAAATATAGGTTCCAAATTTCATCAAACGGGGTACACATTTAGTAAGCTTACTTGAGTTTTATGTATTTTGTTCATTTCGTGTTCATATTTACGAAAATCAGGTACCGTATTTTAATATTTTTCTAACACACAACATATCTGAAGCACAAATTTTGAGAATTTATCAAATTTCGTACATATATAGACCTTAATCAGGTGACACGACACTAACGTAATTTGTTCTTGATGTGTGGAGGATTTTGAAATTTTCTTCTTCACATCAAATTTTTAAAATTTATTTTTACTAGAATTTCGTATAACTCGGTACTGTCGTAGTACAGCGTCTTCAGTTTCGAGTATTTTGTTAATACCATATTTCATTCATAAAATTTCGCTATTTCAATTTTTTTTCGATCTCATGAAATGTGTGAGGACTATTTTTAAAAGAGTTTTCAGACTCGATATGCAATAGGAACGGCACTGAAAATTTAAAGCTGTTAGTTGACGTTGCGTTGAGTAATATAATATCCCCCCGTTTCGAAGAATTCACGACATGATAACACTATTTTAATACAGGTTTGTCAAGAACTGCAGTATCGATAAAGAACAAAAAAATGTCTATACACTTTAGTATACAAATACAACATTGAATTAACTGGACCTTATTTTGGTATTCCCCACGTTAAAAGATAGCACGAGAGAAAAATCAGTTAATTGTGTTTTGTTTTTTTTCAGGTAAACGAGAATGATTATAACTTTTAGGGTTAATTTTCACCCACGTTGAGTAAAGTAGGCTTATTATGTACTACGCTTATATCTCACTGTTTTTGCTTTGTCGTTACCGGCTTTTTATTCGTTCGAATATAAGGGAACTAGTGTTTCAGAACAATAAGCTGGGATAAAATTGAGGAGCTTTTTATATTAGTAAAGAGTCTGTGTGGAATACACATACACACATTATATGTATATATTGGTACATATTGGTATACATATAGCTTTATTAATACAGGCCACATTGCGTTATAAAACGGAAAACACATAACATAATATACATCCTCTCAAACGCTATGTAATGAAAAAACGCAACATTCTGCAAACATTTTCAATAACATAAACCTAGGTTTCAGGTCTGTAGCTACCTCTTTGTGGTAGCAGTAAACAATGTTGTCTATCATTTCAGCAGGCTTCGTTTACTGCAATCAAAGCCCTGAAGGTTCCTAATACAATTTTGGGCGAAATATAGGTTTCAGCACAGAATAAATAAGTAATAGCATTATTTATTCGGTGGTTTTAGCAGCAATGAAGACGGTGCACCAGGTCAAGACAATGGGGGCTAAAACGATTTAAAGATAGCTCAATACGTTTAAGTTTATTTTATATTACAACAGTATATTTACTTGCACACAAAATCCGGTAATTATTAATTTAAGCAGAAAATTAACGATCATTTAATAAAAATAAAAAATGTCCCTCCTATTGCGATATGCTAAGGGACATCAGTTCTCCGACTCGCAGTTTGTAATCAGTAATGTTCTAGAGCGATCACTGTCTAGAGTTCACCGCCACACATGAGTGACATGTAATCAATTATAATAATCAGAAACTTTGATAACGGCGATAATTGGAACCTATATGGAGATCACATAAGTTGTGATGCAGAGGATTAACCAGTGCGAGATCAGTTGGCTGTCTGATATGTCGGGGAACCACCTGAGATAAAATGCGTCTGAAATATTGCTAAAATGGTTTTGATAATGCACTAAATATTTATAGTAATCGATAAACATATATGTGTACATAAGAGTTTTATTAAAATAATAACGTGTTCCTTGTTCTGAAAGTTTTGGCTCTGTTTTAAAAGTCAAACACATTCACCAAAGTTAAACTTTTATTAAAATTAGAGAACCCCAATGAAACTTGAAAATTTATATATGTACAACTATAAAGATTTTAGAATGAGAAATATTAAAATACATTAAATTGTAACAATAGAATATCTTACGAAATTTCACAATAAAAAATATCACAGGTTTAGCCTAATGAAAAAAGTTGTTTTGAACACGACTAAACTTACAGTGGCATAATCGACTCAAACATATGACACGTCTCTAGTAAACATGACTAGTATGAAGATAAAAGTAATTTTAAATAAAATAATGTACTATTTTATATTAAATGCATAAAAACATATACAATAAACATTACTAATGAGGCTATAAGTACAGAGGGAGCCTTACCCTTGTAAAAGCATAACTTTTAACTTGAAGGTTTGGTCAGCAGAAGTATGATACCTTACTCACAGATTTCCAGGCTAATATGTGCAAATAGTTCAATTCCACCAAATTTTAAGGCTTTTCACTTTGGTTCTGCTGTAATGTACAGCAAAAAAAGTTACTTGTTTTTAAAAATCCACGCACAAATGTAATATTAACGAATGTATAATTGATTCACAAATTCGTCAGACATTGAATTTCATTCAACCGTAAATTTAAGTAAAATACAACGAATGAAGGTAGCCTATGCATGGTCATACAAAAACTACTGTAAAACGCAGAAGCACCCCCCTGGATGAATTATTAATTAATGTACTGCAAGAATATTTGAAAGCAGTAGCATGAAAATTAAATGAATGCTTTCCCATTTTTGGTAGTATCAAATAAATTGGTTTAATGAAATTATGAACAAAATTTATTTTATATAAAGTGTCAGTATTACAATACACTGTGAGATATATTTGTCCTCTGTTCTTACAAATTTGCATGACGAAACTGCATTGACAAATCTTGTCGTGGATAATCATAGTAGTATACTTAAAATTCTGCAGTAGGTTACAATATTGGATCAAACAGTTTACCATTTCGTAATGCAGACAAATTAACAGGGCAATGTTATTATATTATTACATCCACAGCTTCCGTAGAACTTATTTTCAAAGCAAATTTCTATAAATGTATTTTCGTAATGTTAAATAACTTAATTTCATTAACAGTATTTAAAGATTCGTCTAACTTTGATTTGATAGGAGGAAGTGGACGAAGTTGGGAGGATAATTTTACAAACGTAGCGCATTAACCTGATTTGTCGAATTTTTTAAATTCTACTTTGGGTTTTTAAGTTTCACTTTCACATATACCCTATGAACTGCATATCACCAAGTTCATTGCTTCTGTATGTTCCGTGCATAAATAATTTTGAAGTACATATTTGAAGATTAATACATATGCCTAGGACTGAGAAAACATGTGAAATTTTTTTGAAAATTATCCTTAACAGTTTACAGGCTTGATATTATATCACAATATACTTAGCTATAATAGATTATTTCCAAAAGAAATTAACAGTTTTTAAATGACAACCTCTTTAACAAAGCAAACCGAGAATATTTATATTAGAGTACTCCTCAATAATTAATACAGTTAAAGAGCCAATTTTTTTTAGTTTAAGTATGTTTTAATGTTTTTGTGACACTACATCAAATGAAATGTGACAAAACTACGAAATTAAGTGAAATGTTACTTTCGTGCACCTTTTAAAACAGTACAATAAACATTAACAATTAATATTGAACCGTTAGAATTTAAATAAAATTTATCTTAATATTTTTTTTCAGCTCAAGTGTTACTTAAAATACCAGCAACGCTATGAAGAAATTTCTGTTTGGTTTAACACTCCGTTTTCTATCAACCAAGAATTAACTTTTTCGTAACTTTTACCGAATATTACTACAAAATTTAAAGTAATGTTTTACATGAAACGCGAAATGAATTTCCATTAAGCTTATTTCATGCATTCTGGTGTGGCTAACTAGATTATTTAAGATGGGGAGTAATGTTCGGTGATATCGAGTTCTGTCCATACTGATAAATTAGTGTTAAAGTTCATCGCTTACATTAAATAAGAGTTGACCAGTAGACTATAAAGCTGCTGACGTCTTCGTGTGGGTTTCTAAAGTAAACTGTTGGTTCTAGCCACTTTCACTAAGAGCGCCACTTTTATATTAAGATGTACTTGGTACGACGATCGCCTCTAATAGCTGTATAATACGACGGCGAACAACTTTTTTCTTAAACTTACATTGTAGTCACCTGAATTTTTGTACGTACGCAGAGGTTTTAACACGGTTTATCCGTATTTTGCTGGACATGATAACACAGAACATTGTTTGAAAATTCTAAGTTGTATTCGTCGCTGTTTTCTGTATCTACAAAAAAAAAACTATCTCGAACTTCAAGGGTGGATATCTCTCTTGCGGGTTGAACTATGTTATAAATTTGAATATATTGTCACAATTTTCCACCTTCCGTAATATTTCGGGAGAGTTTCCGAATACGCTGTATATTACACGGAAGTCGCTTTACCAACGTAATTCAATTTCGTTAAAAAACAGATCATAAAGAAAACGATCCACGTAAAGATACGCGTTGTTACAGATTAAAGGCGTTCAAGTGGCAAAAATTCAAAATTTTATATTTGCTTGGCATATTGTTAGTTTTATAGACATTACTCGTGACTAAATTTTCCACCTGTAGACATTTTTTAGCTCTCATAGTTTTCCCATGGCGGCACGTCAAAGTCAGAATTTGCAAGTTACAGGAACATAGGTTTAACATAAACCAAGAGATTTACCCGAATAAAATAATTTACACTGAAATTATATATAATGGGCACTATGCTAGAATATTTAAAAACACAGAATGGAATTCCTTTGTACTTTTTAAAAAATCCGAAAATGACGAAAATTTACCTCATTTGTGGCAATTTTCAAAAAAGACAAAATGACTTTGTTGTGTGTTTTTCAATATTTTAGCATAATGCCCATTTTCAGTGTAAATTATTTCATTCGGGTAAGTTACTTGGTTTTTGTTAAACATATGTTCCTGTAACTTGCAAATTCTGACTTTGACGTGCCGCCATGGGAAAACTATGAGAGCTAAAAAATGTCTACAAGTGGAAAATGTAGTCACAAGTAACGTCTATAAAACTAACACTAAGTCAATCAAATATAAAATTTTGAATTTTTGCCACGTGAACAACCTTAAGTATGTTAGAATATAACATTACGTGTAACTCTTACGTCGATACTTGAAAACTACTTGACCGATTTCCGTTGAATTTAACAAGTGAGTAATTGTAGTGTGTAATGTTAACATTAATTATTTTCGAAATAAAACGTTTATTTCCTTTGAGGTCTAATTTATTTATGCACGACATTGTTACGTCAGTTTCGACTGGATAAGGGGCCTATATGCATTTATTGATTTTGCAGTTGTCTTATTGTCTCATACGTTTCTGATGTTATTTCTGATAACCTCACTGTTGAAAATATTATGAAGCCTTACTTATATAAATGCTTATTGGAATATCACGAACTTACACTAAATAAGAACGATTATTAACGTTTCCAACAACTTGAAGCAATTTCCTAAAGGCGTTGTTCAAACAGTTCTTTTGCGACGTATAAAGTTCTGCACATAATCTGTGTGACTATAATATAGTTGAACATTTTTGAATTGTATTCGCCCAGAACAATAATCAATCGGCAAGGCAAAATCAAAACAATGAATTACTCAAATGTTCAATACAATTCAGAGTTAACGAAATGAGAATTTTGCCTGGATATAATATTGAATCATACCGATTGGTTGTCACGTGCCCGCGGAGTCTTATCGATAACAGATACCAAATCAAATAGACAAAACCAAAGGTTAAGGACAAAACACCTTAATCTGTTGCAAAATATTTATCAATCAGTAACTTCAGGGGAATCACCTTGGATATAATGTAATCAACACATAAATCAATAATTTTGCAGACTCAATACAACCAACATTATCATTGTGCGAAAAGTGTGTTCAAGTTGTGAATGCTACTTCTTTCACTTTCTCTATATTTTATATTTTGGAGATATATTATTAGGTGATAGTGTCATAAAAGTGTAAAAAATGGGCAACATAGTGTTTAGAAAATTGATCAAGACTAGTATATCTTAAAATATTATATTTCACAATACACACTTCAAAATTGCGTTATACTACCAGGCAAATTTGTATTTGATAGTTAATTATAGAGACACCGTAAGGGCCTACACGATAAAAATGTTTTACAGAACATCTTTAAAGGGTTGCGCACTCAAATACACATATCCAATTTTAGAATCAAATTTAGAGAAAAAAGCCAAACATTAAATATTGATAGAAGGCGAAATATTTGTGTATATGAAAATAATATATATTTACAGATTTGCTACGACTTTAAGAAATAATTTCGCCTACCTACATATAGCATTATTACTTATTTACTATAGTAAAGATACAAGAAGTAATACTTCAATTTAATGGTTAATAATTGTGTTTAAACATAAACAAATTTTCTGATAGTATTTTATTTTATTTTATAATATAACCCAATACTGAAAAATCCTTAAAACTCAGACAAAAATGTTCACTTACACAGCATACTAAATAACGAATAATCATGTTCTGCTCTAAAGTATAGAAATGTCACTAACGTTTAAATTATTTATTTATTTGTTTATTTATTTGTATGCCAACTCTCAGATATACCTACACATAGAAATATAAGAAAAAATAAAAAGGACACAAAACAGTATCTTGAGAAAATAAAAGACTGAGCACTTATATTATAATTTAATGGTTAATTACAGAGATTACATGGAATACAAGAATACAGCACAGTTATTAGCTAAATATAGACTGGCCATTCTGGTTTTTTTTTCTGAAAGGACCAATTTGTCCTAGTACTTCGTTGCAGTTACTGACACGCTTTCTAGTTAAATCACACATATTGTGGTTTTTTACAAAAAGAGAAGGTGATCTCAGGCTCTGAGTCCAATTTTATTTAAAAATTAATCGTTGCTGTGATACTTTGCCAAAAACAGTTGGACACGAAAACAGCATTAATAACTTTCCTTCCTTGTTTTAGAGTCTGTGGGTTGAGTATCCTAGTAGTTTGTTCATATTCAAAGTCTTCAGATTATTTCTTAATGTATTTATTAAAGCTGTACCTAAAATGTTTTTGTATAGTTTCAATTCTATATTAGTTATTGAATTACATACAATAGAACAAAATTCTAGTTTAGATCGGACTAAAGCATAGTAAATACATAGTATAAAATCAAAGCCTGTTGCTGTGAATAATAAATAGTAGAAGAAGACTAATTATAAATATGTTTCTGCTATAATATTGTCAATGTGAAGGTTAAAATATAATTCTTAATCTAATAACACACCAAGATCACGTAAATACTGAGTTTTTAAATGTACTATTTATAATGTTTTTGAATTCAATGTTTTTTTATGTGTTAGGAGGAAAATTAATAACTAGCGATTTATCCTCATTCAAAGTAGAGACCAGTTGGTAATAGCGTTAACATCACTCTGTAGAAGTATACAGTAATTTATGTTACATATAGTGCAGTAAATTATTTTAATCATTAGCATACAAAAGGCCCTTAGATTTATGAATAACAGCAGTTATATTATTGATAAATACATTAAATAACAGGAGCGACAAAGTTGCACCCTGTGGAAAACCAGAAGTAGCAGCAAATCCTCGGGATATAGTGTCCTCAATTTTACAGCGAAAGTTATATTACTCAAGTAACTGTAAATACAGTTAACACAATCAGTACTTAAGCGAAAAATATATAATTTGCACATGACTAGTGAGTGCTGACATGAATAAAAAACTTTACTTAAATTGAAATGAACCTGTTTACGAGTTATTACAACCAACATTGCATCAAAATTTGACACGTCAAACTCTATTTTGTCTAGCATAAGGTAAAAGTAATTTATTCACAGCTGTAATAACTCCTCCTCTATTCACTGCAAATATGTTGCAATGACGATATATACAAAAATGCAATAATTTTCGGGAAAATATTGTGAGTTACTAAAGTTAACATAAAACCACGCCCTGTTAGGCAAATTACGTTAAAGATAGCAGCTAGTATATTTTCCGAGAATTCATTTGACTTTGTACGTAGACCCCTGACACTCTGATAGTAAAGATGACGCGCATCAGCTCAGTACATAATGTCACAATACTAGCCGGTTCCCCAGCCAGTCTCATTACGTTGCTTTTCAGACATAGCTATTAATATATCAGTTAGTGTTAAATATGCGGATGTTGGTTCTATAGGGGCTGTAGTTTTCTCATTCGCACGAACAAACAACTGCTAATTTTTAATCTTGGCCTTATTAAACTGCAAGAAGGCTGGAACGCCGTATTGGAAATCTATCTTAGTCATCGTCTGCTACCGCAAAATATAAAGATGAGTATGAATCATACCTAAATTTAAGTTAACTACCATCAGGCTTGTAGCTTTCAATTCTATTATCGTACGTCAGAATGTCATTTTCCTCGACATCTGAGTCAAAACGTGACACAAAAATAGATCTCACACGTTGCCTCACAAGTTTGGCCACTATTTTGATGTTCACGTTGTTACGAACACCGAGTTGTAGTTGTGTTTACTAAGGGGAGGAGGCGGCTTCCACTGAGCTTTCTCGGTGTCACTTGATGGTTTTTTTACTCGTCCGCTTACTGTAGTGAATCTCTTGCTTACTGTAGTGAATCTCTCGCTTACTGTAGTGAATCCCTCCGCGTCAGCTGTCGGCGATGACGGAGCTGACTGCCACGTTAGACGACTGCGTGGTGCTGCCATATGGAACACTTGAAGTAGTGCCTTGTGACGGGTTAATTACATTATTTACATGAGAGGACATGCTTATTTTGCTAATACTAGTATGCGCCTGTTTGTTGACAGTTGCCAGCCTATAATTTTTTTTTGATTGAGTTTATAAAAGATTACTTGATAACAACGGCCACATGGACGTGCTTCTTCGCAAACCGAACATATAATGTTGCATATTGTTCGGAGCAGTGTGTTTTATTAATTGAGCTCTCTTACCTGTGTAGAGAGGTGTCAATTTTATATACATCAGACCGCGAACATGGTTTGCACCTCTTTATACACGTTTCAAAGAGATAGGTACGACATGTCTGTTGACCTACTTTCTTTCACTGAGGACCACGAGTTTGTATCTATGGATTTCCATTATCGGTGTTCTTACATACATATGTGATTTTGACGGCCTTACTCACTTTTTTTTTTGGTGATACGATGAACATGTTAGAGCCTTGACATGAGTCGCACTTGTATTATTCATGTCCGTCAATTAAAGTTTAGCTGCAACCTGTAGGTGCCATCACGCTCCACAACATACAGTACACTTTATATATGTTTGTTTTCCATATAAAGGCTTTCCGCACACTAAACAACTGTACGAACTGGGAGCCATATATAAGTGCCCGTATGTAAAAATTATAATTATTGTTAATTCATCGCTTTTTACCAAAAATTTTGAGATATACACGAAGGCCGATACGAACACATCCTACTCTCTCGAGCACTACAGTAATAATAATAAGCAAATGCGTGTTTAAGTGATTGCTTCAATGAGTGTATATTCAGCAAATCAATAGTTCACTTAAAGATGTATGAAACTTTTTTATTCCGACAAATACATAACACATTCTTTCAAATCGGAAATAGTCAAAAGACAAACTTCTACAAAGTAATTTCAATATTTTGACGAGCAAGAAATTTGTAATTGCGTTCGGTAGGAATTAACTGGAGGACAGTGGTTGTTGTAGGCGTCGTCCAGAGTTTTCAACTGAATCTGGCGTAAAAGGTTTATATTTTATCCATGTCGATAGAAATTCATAGTAAAGGAGTTTCCTTTATGGAAGGCAGAACTAAAATTTTATAGTTCGTATCTCACTTCTTATACGATGATTGACAAACTTCCGGTGTTTTTACATAAAGTCTTCCTTCATTAGCGTAAAATAATATTATTCATAAATTAGGAAACATTTCTTTCTTCTGAATAGTTGTGTTGACATCTTCTTCCGTTCATGACCGCTTAATAATTGACATAACTTTCAGACGCATGCACCTCTCCACAGTTAAAACAAGTTAATAAAAATATTAAAAATATAATATATTTATATATATAAAATTGGAAAACTTATATAAATATTGTATGTAAGAACACGGCATTACTAATAATGACCCTGTTAGATCATAAAAGCAACATTTTAAACCATTTTTAAATATTTGTTACAAATATTAAATTTGAAAATATTTACTTCATACTATTTCACCACACACTCTAATACCATTTTAACGCTGATATATGTTTTGCAGAACTGTAACCCAATGTATAGCAGTTTGATGATGTACTGGATGCTACCAGTTCTCTATTTATTCAATCGGCGAGGAAAAAATAGAACCACCGTGTAAATGAATCTGCAATCTATTCATAGTCCAAGAATTTTAGGTAATATATCGGGAAAAAAATATAGATAGCCGAATTTTGCTACAGACGCTCATAGAGGCATGCTCTTTAACATACTAAAAGTCCCAATTAATATCATGTGCGCTTTCCTTGCTGTAACCTTGGAAACACCTATAAAAATTTGTTTATTGTTTGTATTTCACAATAGGTAGCAATTACGGAAAATATACCCGGTACAAACATATTGGAAATTGAATTTTCTACAAAGTGACACTTATAAATTTTTTGTCATACCACTCTTTTCCTTAAAAATTCAGTAATTATAAAGCCAACCACACCACCATAGACGTACATCATGATTAAGGCTGTGAGCATCAACAAATTAATACAGTCTTACTCTATTTGCAATTCCTTGAATCTCTCCTGACTCATCTCTTATTTTATATTATGATGAGAATGTTTTACCAGCATCCAATGCATTACCACTAACGTGATCACATTCATTGTTGCTTTTGCCAATATCTTCACAATTTCCTATATCTAAGACTGATTTAAACATACTGTGTTGAACATCTGTTCCTTTTAAGTCATCAATATCGATAACTTCGCCTTCAATCTCTTGATTCCTAGCATTATCACACGCCACTACAGTGCACACAAATAATTGAACACCTTCAACCCTGTTTTTCGGTAGCTTCATGCTTAACCACAGCCTTTCAGACAGCCACAGAAAATTGTATCCAGAATATTTTGTGGTGCTGTCCTAAGGTTGATGCAGTAGGAGATAAGCGTGGTGTTGTACGCCAGCCCAAGTCTTAGGGAAGCAATTTATTCCCTTTCAATGACTGTATCTGAAAGCTGTGAAGTTTTGCAGAGTATTGTGTGGGTGGCAATGCTGATAACCTTTTTTTCCCAACTGCAATGCCTTTCTTAAAACAAATATACCGATGATTGTTTAGTGACTTGGCTTGTCCATGTGCGCTACGTAGACCAAGAAACATTTTTCTCCAGCATCAGCAATTTCCTTTTGTAAAGCACTTTCCGTTTTAATCGTATGTGCTTTTAACCATTCGGCAAGGTCTTCTCTCTCTTCTAGCAATTTGCTTGATGCTATTTTTCCTCTATTGAAAATGACTGAAGTGCAATCACAGCCTGAAAAAGCATGCAGGAATAAAAATATTTTCCTTGGTGATAGGTTTATTATTTAGACTATAAAACGAATACAGAATGGTATACACCTTACCTTTCCCCCGTTTCAAGAAAAGTATTTCTGATGTCGCAGGTGAAAACACTATTAACAAAACTAAAAGGTTGGCATGCTCTTCAACAAAAGTAAAGTATTCCTCAAACAGCGAACAGTCAATGTCGGTTTGGATAATAAGTACGTTTGCATCCCCATCAGCTTGTTTTATATTGATTCCATTTTTAACTAATTTTTCCATGAGAATAGATATCAAGTTTCTTTTAGTATGATTGCTTGACAAGAAGTTTTCTTGGGCCACAGTTTAGTGTACAATCCTCATTAAAGTCAATGTTTGGAGAACACATTTTAGAACATCTTCAATGTCGTTATACTTCTTTTATATTGCAGTCATTTTCTAAATATCCATAAAAAACAATCTCACAATTTTCTTCAAAATGTTTCTTGATGCAGCCGAAGTGTTTCTTGATGCAAGAAATGTAGACTTCTGAAAGGATCCTGTAAGTTCCACCAGCTGGCCACAAAACGCGATGCCAGAGCCAATCTCCGTCAAGATACCTTGAGAAACAATGGAATGGTGTTCCGACGTTTGCATTTACATTGAAGCAGGACACCGTCATTTGAAAATGTTCTTTAATTTGTTTTAATAAACACATGTCTTATCGAATTCAATGTGTTTCTGTCACATTTCCTACTACTCACGTAATTCAACTTTCGCACATACTACACTTACTTTTATTCTAATTTTTGCTACGAAATAATTAAATGAAGGCGATAAAACTTTCACAGTACGTAGACGATAAAATGAGACAGTTTTGGACGCTAGTATGAAACACGTATGATGACATGTTTTGTTTTTTAAACTTCTCCGAATGTTTAGGAAACACTCTCTTCCTGACACTGTTTGACTTTAGATATTTTTACAGACGTGATGCTACGACACTGGTACGCTAATGTCATAACATAAGATTGACCAGTCTGTCTACTGTTTTGACACAAACATTCAAGTGTCTGTCACAGTTACTTATGTCGTGTACGTCCTGTAAGACTGCGAGTAACGCACAAAAAATCGGGAAAAATTCGTAACTCCTAAACTATCAACAATCGGAATATTGACTTGGTGATTCTGATAGTCCTTGAGGTCCTCTGTATCCCTACTTCAACTTCATACTATTTCCGGTGACATCCTGTACGTATGTAGTATATATGTATTACAATCACATAATATATTGTTTATATTATGTATTACGTACTATATAGCACACACTATTAGACACCATCGTGGTGTGGAAATGAGTGTTGGATTGTTGTGGCTGAATTTTAAGGAAAAGGAGTTGTCTGCCATTAAAAAAATTTATAAGGACTTCTTTATGTAGAAAATTTAGTTTCCAATACTTTTTGTGCAGGTTGTATTTTCCGTAAACGGTACCTATTATGAGATATCAGCTGTAATCCGTTTTCAAGGTATTTTTAATATCACAGCAAGGTAAGGTCATATGGTATCGATTGGGACATTTAGCATTTTAAATATCATGCCCTTTTGAATTTCTGTATCAAAATTCAGCTATATATAATTTTTTTCCGCTTTTTGCCAAAAAAATTGTTTAAAATGACTGGACGAAATGAACATATTTTTTTCTATTTGCATAAAGTTAAGTATGTTTGCGAAAACAATCCATAAAACTGTTGGGAAATATTGACTGTATTTCGAAAGATTCTCTGCTAAACGACGGGCATTATCGGATTCAACGACTCTCGTAAGTTTTTCGTGACGTTTTAATTTAGTTTGCTTACCTGTTTATTAATGCTGCCGTAGAAATTTCCTCATAATACGAGGAAGTCAGTTAGCTTTTTGAGATTTTTCACATAGATTTTAAAAAATCATTTTTCGACATTAATTTACTGTGCAATCTGTTTTCTCAATACAACATTAAGTTAACGAATAACTTATAAGCATATTTTTGTCAAAGTTGGTGCAAATCATTCTAAAAAAATATACGGCTGTCATTGAAAAGAACATTATCATTGAAGTTGATATTTTAACTGTTTCTCTAAATTGAGCTCAAAACAGTATATTAAATAAATACTCTGCCAAAACTAAAAATATTTTACAAAATTACTCTTAGAAAAAACTTTACACTAACACATTTTAGCCATGTACTTTAACTTTATTGTATATAAATTGCGTTCAAAATTTCTTAAACGGCAAACTACGAGCTATACCAATAGTACATCAAATACGATTAATGAACATAGTTTTAAATTTGTTTCATAGTCATTTAAAACAAATATACTAATATTACCTTCTAACTATAATATGCGTTGTGACTTATTTCGCAGTAGTTATTCCTGCATATTTCTTCATACAAAATGGTGACCAGAAAAATGATTTGGCTATGTTAACTTTGTATAACCAAGTTTTCCGGTACAAAGATTGGTTAACATTTTTAAAATGAGAAAAATGATATTTTAAATGCTCTAATAAACGAAATTAAAAAAAAAAATTAAAAGTAGAAGACATTTTCGTTAAAATGTGTTCTTGTATGTTTCCATATCTGCCGAATTCTGAATAAATTGTGTAAGTATAATTCCTGCTATTTACAGAAAACGCCGTACTAAGTTCAGTAGGACTTATTGTTGTAGTATTATCTTGAACACCATCTCAGGTTTCCTATTTTAATTCTTATTATATAACACTAAAAAAAATCAAGTTATGGTTTCCAGAATGTAATGCAAATGGTTTATTAAAAAAAATTTACTTACCACCAAAATTGCGAAAGTATAACAATGAACTAAGCGTAACATATAAATAGGAAGCTTAACTGCCAAATACAAAATCTCATTTAAATTAGTGATATTGTTCCGAAAATATGACATAATAAACGTAGTAATTCAAATAATACTATGTTATAAATTAAGGAGAATAAAGGAAAGTCCTTTACAGTTCCAGGATAAAATTATATATTGTCAAAATTGAGATTTTGTTTAAAATCGGCGTGACAGTTTCCAACACAAAACACGAAATTTGTAAATTTGTTCATTGTGTACTTTTATCCAAAATATCAGGCGTACAACAATAAAACCTGTTAGAGTCAAGGCTTGGATTATTTGTGTACAATCGTGCTAGTAGTTCCTTAAATATGATAAACAATAATTATTTATTCACATCGTTCAATCTTATGAAAAAGGCATACGTACATTCCGTTAGTAAACAAAATATAGTATAAAAGTGTATTCATTTGTTTAGTGTTCTCTTTAGATATTTCGGAAATTTAACAACAAACATTACTTAAATCAGTTTTTGGATAGCGAAATTTCAAACTGTTTGGTAGTTCCCGAAATAAGACACATGCCCTTTATTCGGTCTTTCTTACTGTTTTGCAGTATGACTGACCAAATACAAATAAACAGACTGAAATCAGTGTTTGAATACTAAAACGATCAAAATATAAATTTGCTTACAATCAGTCAAATAGTTTTCGAAAAATTTAATTGAACGTTTGAATAGCCTACTATCGTAAGAAATAAGTAGCCTTACGAAATAAACTTTCCGTCTCTGTGCCTTTACCGAGTGTGTCTGTGTGTGTGAGAATCTGTATTACTGTGTGTGTATGTATGTATGTGTATGTATGTGTGAATGTATGTATGTATTAATGTATGTATGTGTGTATGTATGTATGTATCTATGTATGTGTGTGTTTGTCTGTAGGTGTGTGTGACTATGTTTGCGTGTGTCTCACAAAAAACATTATAACCTGTGGAGCAAATTTAATTAAACTATGTCGATATATAGTACTTGGGAACCTGACTTGACTTTCTGTAGTTCGATCAAACCGTATACGTAAGTTCAAAACAGCGGTAATTTTTCAATTGTTCGATCATATCAGATATCTAAGGAAATACATTTTATAATTTTATCAGACTTGGTACTACACATATTACGATGTGACTTTAAGGTTCATTGTTTATACCGTGTTCACATTTTCGAAATGGCGGTTATTTAAAATTTTTCGAAAATACGAAAAAATATGGTTTTTCAATATTTCTTCAAACTAGGTACACATTTAATACTTAAAAGTTCATTGTTCATATCATGCTAGTATTTTTAAAATGGCGGTCATCTGAACCCATTTTGATAACTCTAAATATGTAAGGAATCGGGTCTTAAACTTTCAGCATTCTCAGTTCACAGACAGTACTTAGTAAAGTCACTCGGCGTTAATGTATTTAATTTATGTCGTTTTTATACTATCGAAACGGAAACATCCTGAACACCTTTTCATCACACGAGTTATCTACACAACCATTTTTCAGATTTTCATCAAACTCGCTACACATGTAGTTCTCAACAATGACTTTTATGCATTTGATTCTGTCGTGTTCCTAATATAACAATGTCGGGCATCTGAACATTTTTTTCGCACAAGTTATCTAAGCAACAGTTTTTCAGATTGTCATAAAACATTTTGCACAAAAGTACTTAGCAAGATGACTTGGTGTTCGCAAGTTTTGGTCATGTCGTGTTCATTTTTTTTTAAAGTGACATATATTTGAAAAAATTTAGTAGACACACATATATTTGAAAAAAATTAGTAGACACGAAATATTTGAAGACAACTTTTTAGAATGTCATCAAACTGAGTATACACATTTAATACTACGTAAGGTGAATTTACTATTGTATTCAGTTCGTGCTGTGTTCATATTCACACAGTGACAGTCATTTTTAAATTTAAATGTCTAATAGAACCGTAAATTAAAATGTCAGTCTAAATCTGTGCATATGTAGTACCTAGAACAACTACTTCTGTTTTACGTGCTTTGTTTACACATTATTCAATTACTAAAAATGGTTGCTTTTAAACTTTATTTGATCACATGAAACATCTGAGACAATTTTCCAAAGTCTCTTCGGAATCGATAAGGATTTAATAACAAATATGGAAAAGTAAATTTAATAGTTTAGATTCATTTTGTACGTTTCTCTAGTTTGATAATTTCACGATATGTATAAATAATTTTTATAGAAGCAATTTAAGAACTACAGAATCTATACAAAGCAAACTCAATATTAATATACTTTATAAATCAAATTTTAATTTAACTATGTCCCTCAGGCTAGACAAACAAATTTTAATAGTTTGAGGTACTATTCATATTTATAAATGTATGAGGCTGATTATATATGTAGGGTAGTTTGCAACCACGTCTAGGAAAAATGGATTATTAGTTACGTTGGTAAATTCTCGCTATTATTGTCATGTATTCTTACAAAATGACAGACATACATCAATCTATGATCTTAAATTCAAATCTTAATAATAAACAGCCGTTAAAATTTGATTTAAACAGTCCAGTTGTTCACAAATATTCTTACAATACATTTATTATTAATTTTGTGTTGCTTTAAAACACGGTTGCTTACTACAATAAAATTTTTTAACAAATGGCTTGTTTGACAAACTCTTTCCAAAGTATGAAATTAGGGTAGAACTGTCTCTAAGCATGATAGAAATGTTCCTTCATATATGTTATCTATTCTTACAAATTGGCGGAACTGCATTACTTAATTGTACCAAATCTACGTATTTTATTAGGGACAGCATAAAAACAAAATTCGGCCCGGTAGTTCTCGACATATTACGTAAAACATTAATTTGTCTAGGTTGTGCTTCCTTCCAAAATTGCGAATATTCAACCAAACTGTCTAACAGTTTATTGTTAGATGATGACCTTACCAAAAATTTGTTTCTATGATAGCCAAAAGGTTCTATAAAGACGACATAGAGCAAAACATTTAAACTTTTCGCTACTTTCCAATACAAGAACACAAGTATTCATAAAAGGCATATGACATTAAGTACAAGTTTTTTTTTTAAATTATGTGCGCAGATTCAAACCACTTTAAGGGACACAACCATAACACATAGCCGCCCACACACGCGCGCACGTCTACTAATGCAAACACACACACGCCCACACACACGCACGCACGCACATACGACCACAGAAAACACACGGTCCCTAAGACGAGAAGGTGATGTTGGTATGTTATTCCTTCGGAAAGAAGACTTAAATTGTAAACATTTTTGTTATCATGTTTGTTCACCAGCTATTACTAGTAAGCTAGTTGCCAGTTAGAAATAGTATGATGATAGTGTTATATTTATTTTCGTTATACAGGATTTATAGGAAACTATATTTCCTGTTATACAATTGCATTATTCGATGTCCATAATAATACAGTTGTATTCTTTTTTGTAATTACGAATTAGCTATAACAGAATTAATTAACATGGAAACCTAAATTCTGTAATTCACGTATAACGTAATATTTGTTTTACGGTTTCGAATTTAAACATTTATTAAGTTATTTAGCCTTCAATACACTTGTTTCTTCTGAAAGTTAGATTTTCTTAGTAAAGAACATCTCGAGTTGTAAAGTTTAGTACAGTAACTCTGGTTATGTGGTTCGTTCTATTGAATTTAAAATTTATTAATCGAGTTTGTGTTCTCCAAGGTGGAGAGAGAGAAAGAGAGAGGGAAGATAGTAAACTCAGCTAATTGAGTATCCGCAGAGTTGGTTGGAAGAGGAATTCGGTGCTAGCGTCGATTAACCAGGTTTGAGAGAGGCTTCCTTCGGGTGCACAGCATAGTCGAGTCGTTTGCTGCTTTTAACTTTCACTACGCCATTCATGTAAGGTGAAGCAGCTTTGCTGTATAATCCAATACTGTTACGAACTTTTACTGAGAAAGAAATTTAAAATATGGGTGATGCGGTACTTTCACGTCGTTAAGGGCTCGGTTCACATCAGTTATCAACGTCTTTTGTTATTTTTATATTTGTACCAGATATTTTTATTCTCATTTTAGACATAAATTGTGACAAATCCTTCTACTCAGGAAATTTTAGTACCTCTCATAGTTTTTGCATGTAAACGTAAAAATTTGCATATCACGGTTTTTTTGTACGCCTCTAAAACCAATTGAGAAACCAAACTGAAAAAAATATAACAATGCTGTAGGCTATAACTTGACATATATTATAACAAACAATAACATATTTTTGTAATTATTAAAAAAATGCTGAATTTTGAAATGAAAATTTTAAAATATTAAGAAGTATTTTAAAAATACAAAAATAAATTTTTTGTATTTATATATGTCAAATTACAGCCTACAACATTGTTACACACAGTGAATTTTTTCGGTTTGGCATATCAGTTGGTTTTAGTGGCGTATAGAAAATCGTAAAAATGCGAATGTTGACGTTTACGAGTCATTACACAAAAACTATGAGAGATACAAAAATTTCCTAAGAAGAAAATTTAGTTAAAATTTACGTCAAAATTGAAAAAAGTATCTGGCACAAATATAAAAATAAAAAGTTACGTTGAAAACTGAAATGAACCGCGCCCTTAAGAAATAAATTCTCTTGGGTTACGTGGTACAGAAAATAGTGGACGGTATTCGGTTAAAGGTATACGTGGTTATAATGAAGAAAGAAATCCATAAAACAATATTTTTTTCTGGATCTCACGACAAGAAACTTTGTATCCCGAAAAAAAATTCCTAGGATGTTGGCTTTTAAAAACAAATTTTTCCCTGTCTTCCTAACAAATTAATTTAAAACAGCTGTGAGAAGTCTATATATATATTTTTTTTTTCTCAAAAGTTCAGAATTCCGCAAACTGACAACCGTTATTTTTTTTACTTTCTTTTTCCGACAGTAAATTTTTTGTACCTAATGCAAAGCAGATATCGCAAATCTGCCTCCAAGCTTTGTTAAATTTGGTTTTCACTATGTTACGGGCGCGGTCTACCGAAATTTTCATCACAATTTTTTTATATTTTATTACAACCCGATATTTTTTTCTTATTTAAGACACAAAATGTGACTAAATTCTGCTCTTATGAAATTTTTTTATCTCTCATAGTTTTCGCGTAATGGCTTGTTTAAGTCATATTTTGCATGTTTCCGTTTTAACGACCACACGAAAACCAACTGATATACCAAACTAAAAAAAAATCACAGTAAATGAAGACGTTACAGGCTACAATGTCATGCTCTTAGAAATAGAGAATAAAAATAATTTGTATTTTTAAATAAAATATAGAATTTTTTAAAATTTTTATTTTTAATTCCGGCATTTTTTAAAAATACAAATAATTTTTTTTATTTATTTTTAAGAGCATGACATTGTAGCCTGCAATGTCTTTATCCACTGTGGTTTTTTTCATTTTGATATACAGGGTGTATATTAATTCATGATACAACGCTTGAGGGCAGGTAGTACGAGCCAAAACAAGCACTTTTTAACTATAAACCCGTAGGCGGAAATGTACCGTCTTCGTAGGGGAGCGCAATGAAAACTCAGCTTAGGCAACCCCGCCGCACACCACCTGCTGACACGCTGTAGAGTGGAGTGTGCGCAGCAAGG
>PNEQ01114439.1:5661-96635 GCA_003012365.1 Medauroidea extradentata
TTGTTTTTATCTGACCAGATTCCAGTTTTGGAATTTCATGTTGTGTATGTATCCTGATGACTAAAGCATACTCTGCATATTTATGTTTTCTTGTATTATTTTTAGTTTTCTTTTAACAGTCATTTATTTCGCAATGGAGTATGTCCAAGTAAATAAATCCAGTCATGCACTCCCATTGCACAGTTCTTTCAAAGATCACATATAAAAACTACCAACCGGACTCGAAAAATATTAATTAGTTTGATTTTACATCGTATATTTCCACAAATAAAATTACATGTTAACCGCTACAACGAAAACACTGAGTGCAAGTTAAATGTTGCATATATAAGGGTGGGGTTATGTTTGACGCACCCGCCAGTCTAGCCCGTGCGGCCTACGTTGTGTATCCTTCAGCGGATGAAAAAGAGGACTTCTAAGACTTCCGTTAAGGCCATACTGACCTGATTATACTGTTTTCGCGTTACGTGCACATCTGCAACTCTGCTACATAGTCTGTGATTGGATGATTTTACTATCACTTGCCTTGGCAAATTACAGACGTACGGAGTCACAATAATCTTACTCTGATTGGTGCAGTCAAATGAGAAACATGTCTGACTAAAGACATTGCTAATAACCATGAAGCACAGCTATCGATATGCACGAGAGACACTGAAACAAAGTGCGGTAAAAATATTTTCGCGACAAAATCGTTGGTAAAATAATGTCGCACCAGTTTGTTTCAATGCATAACGTGACACATCTGCAGCTCTACTTAGTAGTCAATGACTGAATGGTAGGACCATCAACTTTCCGTGAAAAGAATTTTAGCCCAGTTTATTCCAGTGCCTTATGTGCACATCTGTAGTTCTGCCCTCGGATCTCCTTAATTTATTTCAGGTTAGGTCTTGCTTTATAATAACAATCCCAAATTTCGGACCACTTAAAATTATCCGTTTGTGTATAAGAAAGTCGTAGTTACTGTGTACTGTAGTACAATTTGTCACGTAAAACGTAACCTAGTTATATATGTATATATATATAACCAAAATGTAAACTTTATTAAATTTACTCTTGAGGTTTGGGCCCCCTCTGAAAAATTGTTCTGTGTGCGGCTCTGCGTGTATTGCTCGAGCTGCGGTATCTTGTAGCGGAGGAGAAAGAGTACAAACAAGGGCCGGGGAAGGAAGGTTGGGGAGGGGGGAGAGTCCCACGACCCGTGGACGTAATTGCACGTGGCGACAAATTAGGTAATTAAAGAGAACGACTCGCCGCCGGTGAGGTTAACTGCCCACAATCTGCGAGAAAGTAAAACCCAAGGTCAAACTGTTGAGCCTGCGAATTTCTTTGAAAGCATCCCTACACATTTAACGTGATTGGTGCACTACCTCATTAAATGTTATCACCTTTCACTTCTTATGTAATAACTATACAGAAGGCATTTCAACATTTTGTCTTTTAGTGTTTTGAAAAATAGTCGACAAAACTTTTTGACTGCCTTATGTTGTTTGGCGAACAACTCTTCATTTACTCGATTATAACTTTTTATTAAAGTATGTCACGTATGCTTAAGTGTTATCTCCATCACAATGACTGACTTCTCAAAACTGCAAAGATGTGCGTACTTCGTTTGTGTGATAAAAGCGGCATAAAGATATGACTACCTGGTGCTCGATAACTTCGCCGTAATTAATTACTTGCGGAAGTACAATAATGAAACTCACTTTATATATGATATTCGCGATAGTCAGTACTTCTGAAGCCTTTTAAAAAAAGATAATTTGTAATTCTTTGTCAATGTTTAATATCGACATAGGAGTCGATGTAATGTTACGTCCCAGACTACAATAAAATAATAATTACTATTTTATAATAATTTAATTATTTTGATTACCACAGGCCTGCAGCCAAACATAGTGTAAATCACGGGAAAATTAGAGGAATGTAAATCGGCGAGCCGGAGAAGATGTAATCATTTAATCAATTTTAACAAAGTAATAACCGAAGGTGTCAAGTTTCTTGTACCTTTCACGCCAACCTCTAAGTTTAGGAAAATCTGTAAACCGTGTCGTAAGGTGGTTGCTGAAGTCTGCAACCTACCCTTACCTGAAGAGATCCAAGAAGATCAAAACCACATTACGACACGGTTTACAGATTTTCGTAAACTTAGAGGTTGGCGTGAAAGGTACAAGAAACTTGACACAATACCGCCAAGAAACACAGTTTAACAAAGTAATAACCATTTAATAAGTCGTGGTTGCACTATTCCCAAGCAGCATGTGCCAGCACAGTTCACCGCTATAATCTGCGCGCAAAAGCTGTTTACTAGAGTGACCTTTATAAATAGAGTACTCTCACACTCAGCCACTCAGGACACACGACTCTGTTGTTTGGAGGTATGATGTCACAGATCTCAATTCATTCATACATACTTGTCTCGTATGACGTCAATCCTCCAATATGGTGGGCTGAGAGTGGAACACGCACAACCATATTTGCCGTTCTTACATTTTTGCTAAAACTTTTTTCTAACTTATTTATTTTCATAAATTTGGTCACGATGAGACGTGAATTATGATTTCCCGTAAAGATAAAAACTTATGTTGTAGGCCTATATCGTTGCAGTGTTTTGTAACCGAAGAGTTATGAACGATTCTTTATCTTATTTTTGTGCTTTTAAAGTCTTAATTTGAAACGTTTCTCCACTATCTTAAAAGCTGCTCCATCCCTGCATCATAGCCACTATATACACAACATGTTTAAATAAATACGACATAAATTTGCTGTTTAAGGATATTTCCATATTGATATAATATCAGCAAATATTTTTTGTACTGTTCAAAAACAAAATTAAACATATTCACTCATTCTAGGTTGAAATTTGTCGTTGTCCAAAAATGGTTGAAATTAGATAATAATTTCCAAACTACATAAATTGTAGATAATTAACAATTATTTAACCTAAAAGTGCCGCTCTCGCGACTTATAAGTAACAGTGTTGTTTTCCGCGATCGCATGAGGCACATTCACTATTTCCTAAGTGTCTGATAAGCTCTACCCATTAAAAGCTGTATCAGACGGGGACAATAATAACCTTAAACCTACTCTACTAATTGGAAGTTAGGATTATGATATCGTGTGTCTGTAATATGTACAGTACATTGTATCTCTTTCTCCAGCCAATCCATTAATGGATGTTTGTGACAACAAAATCCATCTTCATTTTACGAAACGCAGTATGAAGTAATTGATAGTCACTTGGGATACATGGTATGTTTGACTGTGAATCCCCCATCAGTAATTTTAGAACCCATACACAGAATTTAATCAAGCATAGTACCAACATTAAATAGTACTTAAGAAGGTTACCTGTATGAGTTTTCTTAAAATCTGAAGCTTATTATTTTATGCTATTTTAAAATTTTGAGCGCTGTCTTATGTAACGTGAATCATATATGAACCAGTCAAACTTAATTTTGTATTTTATACTTTATCTTGAAATTAGAATTATTATAGTGCAAGTGATAGTATTGGCACTTTTTCTATAAATTCTTATGTATCTGTTAAAAAAATTTTTTTTGTGCAATTCTTTAATTTTTTTTACTAATTCTTTATGTATTAATATGTATTTATGTGTAAGGTAAAACACACACATATATATATGTATATATATATATATATATATATATATATATATACACACACACACACACATAAACGTTGAGTGTTGGAGAGTTTCAGTGAGTGAGTGGCGATATTTTGGTCAGCACGGTACAGTGAGGTTTTTCAGGCTATCGGAGGGGGGTGAGGGGGGCATTGACATTACATTAGTATGGAGCAGCGCCAGATTGTAGGAGCAGGGAAAACGGGAGAGCCCCGAGAAAACAAACTGAACGACTTCGACCGGCACGATACACACGTGTGAATATCCGGGTCGACTCCGACAGGAATCGAAAGTAGCAGTCATTACTTAGATAGCACGATATTAATAATGTTCGTGCAGATATATTTTGAGAATACATGACCAATTAAGTAACCAAATTTCGTATTTTTACCGTTCCTCTGCCAAACATTAGTTTTAATAGTGTCTAATACTGCTGTCGTGCCACCATATCGAAAGATATGAACAATGTGAATATATAAGAATTTAATGTCGTATTTCGGGCACTACTAGACCAACAATAACTAAATATTCTACCTGACTGCTTATAAATAAAACATTCATTGTAACAGAGTTTTCAGTTGTAGGTCTGCCATTTTAAAAGATAGCATTACATGAGTTGTCAATATTGCATGTGGTATTACGATAACTCTTCAACAAATTTTAACTAAATTAAATATTTCTTTCAGTTTGCCATGTAAGTTTTGATTTCTGTAGATTATTTTACATAGATCTGACATTTACAAAGTGGGCAATCCATGAGTAAATTAACTTGTTATTTCATATTGCCTGTTATAATTGACCAATTTAGAAAGTACTGTACCTTGTTTGTGTTTTTAAATCGCTGGCTTTATTTCAGTAGGGTTTTTTGTTTTAGTTCAGTACGTTTCACAGGTTTGGAGGTAACAGAACTGGACTAAATTAACATGTTATGTTATATTTCGTGAACTATTCAATAATTTCAAATAAACCATTGATGTAATGAATTAAAATATGGGGTAGAGTTACCATTTTTTAAAATGGCACTTTCAGAAGCAGCCTTACAACTGACTGAGTAAAATTATTTCGACACTGAAGAAATGGCTTATTAGTATTTTGTGAAAAGTACGGCCTTAAGTTCAATATACGTTTCTTTCTTCGTGTCTTTGGAATGCTAACTATATTGTAGTTCTCATTATAAAGTAGCCTGAAAAAAATTTTTTTCGGCATTTTGAAGAGCCTGAAAGACTATATTTAAATAAACGAGTTCATTTTTTGTATCTTAAAAAGACATAGGGCCGTATGTATAAATGGCTTTCGAATGACAACCAATTGCAATCCCCATAGAGAAAGCATTGGTAAGCAGTTGGTTTTCATTCGAAACCCGTTTATAGATAGGGCCCATAGTTAGGAGTTTGTGTTCTTTTCGCAGATATAGAACGTAATACACGTTGAATGGTTTCGTCATAGAGAAACAATTGCAACTCGCTGCAACATATTTTAAGCGCAAGTAGGAAGGACCATTAAAAGCATACTACTTTTGTCTAAAATAATAAGTCAACACATTAAAACTACTGAGAGATAGCTGTACGATAACTTCTCTTTCATTTGTGTTTGAAAATAGCTTGCAAGTGAAGTATATGTGAGAGATTAGGTCCACAACACCAACAACATTCTCTGAAACGTACACTCGATTCTCATTCTCGTCAAACTACGTTATAGATTTAGAATACAGACTTGTAGATCTAAATTCTGACCCTATACAAAAACGCGTTCGGGATGTAAGCTAAGTGACCTAGTTTTAAAATTCTGCACCGAGGGGAGTAATTAACACCCGCTTTCTAGAGTGTGAAAACCAATATAATCGATTAGTGAATAAATTGGGGAGGCATATCGTAACGTAGTGATGGGAAGAGGCCGCACAGCCTATTACCGTGCTAATAACGTAGATAAATTTAGACAATCTTGCGTCATCCACAGTTCAGGAATTGCCATGAGTCAGGCACCATCTGTTCATTTGAATTATTTTATGTTCGAAATAATCGTGCTGGAGTGATTGCGTTTATATTACGGCTGTTTATCTTCTCTACTAACATAACACCCATATAACGGAAGGTTAGCGGTACACGCCCTCTGACGTCATTGTGTTGTGGGAAAAGCAGTTTCTTGCCACAGGGATCTGTGTGACATATAGTACTTATGTGAGTTGCATTAACTTGAAGGCCTAATTTTAATTTCTTTTAAATATCTAAGAGACCCATTTAAACTACTAGAAACGTAATTTTATTGTATTTAACGCGTTTTAAAAGCTTTTGGAGCAACAGTAACGTAATTTTTAAAGCCCCGACATAATATATTAAGACAGACTGTATAGTTATTCTATGCCGACCACGAGTCGTAAAATACAACTAAATGGTTGTATTACAAATAATAATTATGAATTATGTAATACTTTTAAATTGCTAATTGGTATTAAATATTCCTTTATGGATTGTTTTCACTGTAATTTTGTTTACTTATAGTGTTTAACGTATTTTTGCATTATAAATTGTGGGTTTGAGATTAAGACTTTTGTAGTCCTTGTGATAAGGTGTGACGACAGGGAGACTTTTGGTGTCTTTCTCGAAGTGTGGAAGCGTAAATTTTACGCCCTATTTAAGTATAAAAATGAAGGGCACATCTTAAGTTGAAGATAGTTATTATAGCCACCAAATTAAATTATATTTGTCAGGACAGCCGGTCATGGAAAAAAAGGGCCAAGCTATAGGGTCTTGAAATATTAATTTTGGCGTGAACTTGAAGAAAAGAAGAGGGCGTTGTTTCAGACCATTTTTGCCAGCTAAGTGACTTTAAACTAGTTTTTCTAGTCACATGTTCTGAGTACTTTTGCACCAATTTATTCCATGCAGAGTTACAATATGAGTTTAACCAGTGTTACCAGAGATAGAACTTAAATGTTTGAGACAGTTAAATTCATAAATGTGCTGAACGAATGAGAGGGTTTTAGTCAGCGCTAAACACGAGGTCTTCAGCGCTGGTGAGAAGTGACTTGATGTGAGTATGGAGCAACGCCGGAATGAGAGGGCGGGGGAAACGGGAGATCCCCGAGAAAACCCGCCGACCAGCGGCGTCGCCCGGCACGATTCCCACATGCGAAAATCCGGGGACCGACCCCGCCGGGAATCGAACCCGTATCGCCTCGGTGGGAGGCGAGAGGTCTGGCCACCGCGGCCCCAAATGTGCTGAATAATTTGTTAAATACCGGACAGTGAAACCTGTACCCAGAAGCCATGGAGTGCGTAGGTACGTGTTTCTGAGCAGCAGACTAAAGTCTCATACATCACGCACGGTTGCAGAAACGTTGCTGCAGCGTCGCAGTGTTTCATTTTGGTAGCGAGCCTGTTTGAAACGTTGTGGCAATGTTCCGAATGTTGTCAATGTCGCAGGAATGTAACTGTGAATTTATTTGTCTGGCTGTAACGTTGTAAATACATTACTGATGTCAAAATTATTTCGTTTTTAATTAATTACAATTTGAGAGTAACTCTGATTTAACGAGGTTATTGGTTTCCTTGAGTTATAATTAAATATTATACATATTTATTTTGGATCTCGTCGATGTTAGTTTGTGTAATGTTGCATCTTTTACTTGTATTGTGCTGGTGTTCCGTTGTTTATATTTTTATGTATTTGGAACACCCTTTTTTCGTATTATTGATGATACTTAGAGTTATGTAATAATAAGGTAAGAAAATTATCAAGAAATATTATTATTAGTAGTAGTATTAGTATTTTTTTGTGGTTAGCTGGCACTCGGCAGGATGCGTGGTTTGTTCTTGAAATATTTTTTTTTGAGTTCGTATCGCTTAGCCAATCACTTCCGTATCTATCTCTAGTGTATTTACTTCAAATAACTAACCGAAGAGTACACACGTGTCTCGTTTAGAGCGTTTTAATTAAGTGACTAATTTTAGGTCCTATGTGGGTAAAGTATTTAAATCGGTAGAATAGGCTTCTTTCTCATGTGCAACATCCATGTACGACGTGACGAAAATCTGGACATTTGGGTATAACAGTAATGCTGCTGCAACATAACATTAAAAAATGCTAGGTGTCGTGAAAATTGATAGTACAATATGTAAATTGACTGTGGTTAATTGTTGTTCGTAAATATCAAGAATCACTACTCTTCATGTACTGGCCAAACTATTGATTTTGGCGGTACAGTTCATAAATTAAAATTGTATCTCGTTAGAAGTAGTGCGCAAAGAAAATTTCAGTTTTTTAACTTCAAAATCTTCTGTTTTTTTTTTAAGGTTAGGTTACATTGGTTAGGTTCGGTTTTTTACCATTATATTTTCCATTTTTGTAATGTTACTTAAAGAACTAACCTAACGAAAAATGGATAACATAATAAACTAACCTAAGTTAACTGAAACTAATTTAAACTAACGTACGAAAAACGACTAGGTTACTAAACTATAATTTTCTTCACGCACGACAACTTCTAATGTCCACACAAACATATTTGAACAGTAAACTATGCCATTAAGATAATTAGTTTGGCCGGCACACAATGAATATATATTCTTAATATTTATCAAGATGAATTCCGATTGTCCTGTTATGAGGAAAACATAAGTTTTGTATTATGTAAAATATATTTAAGTCACTTATATATAAATATTTCAACATAATTGACATTTCCTGTAGACCCTTCTCATTACTTTATGCGTAATTATAATGAACAGAATAAACAAATGTTCTTTGGTTCAGTGTTCAGTACCGGTAACTGTTAAAATTATTCAATATACAACAGTGTAGGTATCACTTCAGTAATAGTTGACAGGGGGATGCCAAGAGTTTTAGTTTGCATTATATATAAGTCACTACACATATCCTAAACGACAACACACAACCCAACAGAATTGATTATACAGTATGTGTTTTAATTTCCATTACATAGTGTGTAAGGGTTTACTGGAAACCAAGATGGTTACTGTTTGCATAAGAACTTATGTGAAGTAGGCATATAGTTGTATTGCAACAAAACAGCAATGTAACTTTCTCAGCCATGCTGCACACTAAATGTTGTTTTACTTGTATGTATACCTACACGAGATACTGAGTGTGACGACCAGTGACTTCTACAGTTCTGGTATACACAATCCCCAAGTACAAGATACGCTGCAGCCATGGCCCATGTTGGAATATTATTATATTTTATTATTATTATTATATTCTTCATCTGCTTCTACAGGAATCTCATAAATCAAGCCCTTCACGTGGCCTCTCAGAAAATAGATTTAGAGGAGTCAAGTCAAGCGACTGTGTAGGCCAATACGCTTTTGCCCATATTGTTGTTCGAGATGACAAGAGAAACATTAGGTGGCATGCCGTTGTGTTGAGACCACATATCTTGATGCACATGCAATGGCAAATAGTCCAAGTAAAATCAGGAAATTTGAGTTTCTTACTACGACAATGTTTAGGACAACTACTGTTTCCTTCTTTCACTTAATAGTCACATAGTATTTTTAAAAATTCACAAATATCATCAACAAGCTCTTAATCTCACACAAACTTACCTTTGTTAGATCATGAACTGAAGTGTTATTTTGCTCATGCTAAATAAGCCTGTTGATACATTTTATAAATTGGGTTAGCTTTAATCTAGAAACCAAATATTTCAACGTATGCTTGGTTAATTTTGTTACCTATAATACATAGTTCCTTTTAAAATATTAATTTTTTACATTAATTTATTTGATATATTTTTAATATCCCAGTAGTGCTTGATTTTGCATTACAAAGGGACAGTTTTCATTATGCAAATAATTTTGGCAGTGCTAAATTCGATGAAATTTTTTTTAACCATGTGAAATTATTTTTTAATGGCTGAAGACAACGTAAAATAATTTTTAAGAGTCTATATGACAATAATGTACAGTGCATTTTTTACATGTTCAATATTCATTTTTTTACAGTGAACGGAATGTAAAATTATATCTTGCTTCTGACCGTAGTGACAAGTGATACTAGTGGTTTGTGACAACTGTAAATAATGTTTCTTCTTAATAATTGTTGCGTAGCTAAGAACAATGTATAATTTATTGTTATTGCCAACGACAGTGTAAATTCGTAAAAAAACAATCTTTCAATATTATTTTCCCGTGTTTCTACCTGAAATTTACATGGTTTATATTGTGACATGCTATGCTTAGCCATCATACAATTACTATTTATACTCAAGACAGCACGGCCGATGATACCGGAAACATTACCACAATGTTATAATATACGGTACTATGTTGGTTACAGAAACAACAGCGTATTACCTGCACATGCCAGAAATGTATAACCGGCAATACATCAGGTTAAGACCACACAGAACCTTGTTTGTACTTATAGGCAGTGTAAAAATTGCTATATTCTGAACTGATTGTTTCATTTCTGACCGACGTGTGTAATACTATATTGGCCTAATGGTGATTGTTTTATATTGAAATTTACAATACATTAATAATGTTTATTTTAGTATCCTCATAAATTAATTTTAAGCACATAATTTTGATTCACTTTCGCATAGGTCTACAGTTGGTTTTTATTTGTATTTAAGCAACTAATTAATTTTTCCCGTACCACTGATAGTGTTACCAACTACTCAATTTGAATACTGACCATGTTGCTTTTGCAGTCATGTTTAAACATGAAGAAAATAAGTGATTTCAAAATATTTGTAATCTGTATGCAGGTGCCTTGTATGTGAACTCTAATTATTTAGTAATCTTGGAAAAATTCTGTTGTGTCCATGTTGAAGAAATGTGCTAGACATTAGATAAGTTCTAGAAATTCCTTCAACTTGCATGCAACATGCTGGAAATGTTCAGGTGACGTGCAGGTGACGTACTGTCGACACTTTCAGGAAACGTGCTGTTGTGATGTGCAGGCAATTTTACATTATAACGTTGCATGCAGGAGATGTTAAGTGCATTACCTGCACACACCAGGCACATCAGAGCATGTTGTTACAACGTTATAGCATGGCTTGCTGGCATCGTGTATGAAACATTGCTGGGCTGTTAGGAAATATCCCAGTAGTTAACCCCATTCCGAGACCAAGTTTTAAATAAATACATTTTGATATGTGTTCTATATATTCCAACCCACTGATTTTACCACACCACAATACACTTAGTACTAAACTACGTCTCGTTAGTACAAGTCAAGAAATTTTAATAATTCTTCTGGAAATTTCAGATTTTACAAGGCTATTAATTTAACAGTAGCATATTTTGGAAGTAGTTTAAATATTGGGTTAGCAAAAGTACCAATAAACAGGCCTAATTTTCGCCAGACAAAAAACTTACACATGGTGCAGTTAAAATATTTGCATTGAAATGTAATGGAGATTTCGAATATTTTAAATGTCAGTAAAGAGAAACCAAATCTTAACAGTCCTAGAAAGTAGTTTTTGAGCAAACATGTTCTTTATGTTAAGTGTATCTATTGAAAGTGTTATATTGCACTAATGTTATAACTGTGATTCAATTGTGAGAACTTACGTCGGCAAAATATGTCACAGTAGCAAAATATTTGCTCAAAAACGATGAATCACTTTTACAGCAATGTTTTTATAATGACACTAAAATTACTGCTTATTTCAATAATTATCATTTTTGTCGTTAATTTATGTACCGTGCTATCTCAAAATTTGATCTGTAACTAATTATTGTCAATTTTTTTACTTAAAACAGAATACCGGTTCAATATTAACAGATATTGTTAGTGAAGCACACAATTTTACACGATTATGTAAGGAGTTGTGCAATGGGAGTGTTTGACTGGACGTAGTTATTTTTAGACATATTCCATACATACAATTTTGCCACAAACTGTCAAAATACAATTATATATATTTTTTTGCTTTGGTTTACCTGTGTATGCATATTTATTTGTAGATTTGTGCTTACATGCATTTTAATATAGTCTTTCATCTGCTATGTTTTTAAGTATTTTCCTCCAGTATTACAGTACACTTGTGGTCTGCTTCGTAAAAACGCATTACGCCCGTCTCCCTCTTGGACCATTCTTACTCGTAGAACAATGGCAATGCTAATTTCACTTAGGGTTTGTCCGTACTAGCCAGTCAGTTTGACTCTGTGTCTGTACAGTATTTTAATATTAACAAAAATTAAATAAGTGCAGTACTAGTGGCGTAGTTAGATAAAACAGAGAAGAGTGATCGATTTTACGACAGCAGAGGAAGCTCCCAACAGGTTTTTTATTTTGGGTTATAAAAAATATGCTTACATTTTGCTGTCAGCATCATCTTTAGTTTTAGTAGGCTCCATTATGTAACTATTTTGTAATGTTTCATTTTAATGTTTTTCTCTATTTAACCTTTCTTCTTCCAGTTTGGTAAGTTCTATTTACTCTCTTTTGAGGGTATGAAATATGTAGAGCTTGTAGCTATTACGTTGGGACTACAACGCTGACCAGCAAACATAAAAAGTAGGGCAAAGGAAATGGTTAAAGGGTTGCCTTTTAAATTGGTCAGGAAAATTCAGCCTTAACTTCAAGACTGTTACCATAATGACTGGCATTAAATGCCCAAAAAAATTGGCAGCTGCACTATATGTGAGCATTTAAGCTATGATGGCCTTGTAAAAATCATACGAGGAAGTTATTTTTAAGTACAGCATATGTTGTTAAGCTTACATAAGCTGCAAATTGTTATGAGCAGAAGACACGCTTGTCTTAACACAACATACATAATGTTTTTAATAACCATCACCAAAAACAAATTTATGTTACAAAACCATGTCAGACCCACTGCAACATCATCCCAAGACTTTGTGGCAAAGTCATCTTGAAACGTGCAGCAAAGACATCTTGAAACGTTGTAGCAACGTCTCCCTGTAACATTATAGGAACGTCTTTTAAGACATTTTTGTAATATTCAATATAACCCTGAGAACTGTTTTGAGCTTTTTCAAGTCAATAATTTAACTGAAGTCAAAGAACTTAAGTATTTCCTTATTTAATAATTTTGGAATATGTGAATTAATTTGAGCACTAACGACTCAAAGTAAATTTCAATAACTATGGAATGCTATTTAGATTTACATGTTATGCCATTGATTTTGGATTTCCAGTCAGTTACCTCACGTTAAATCAAAGTTTCCTTTCAATAATTACATTTCATTTGAAACTAGTGTTCTTTCTTTTATTTTATGTTTGTCTTTGTGTAGTGTGGTAAGTTTTGATATTAGATGTCAACATATGTTCCAGTCAAGGACTATCTGTGTCCTTCGCACTATTCACAATAAATAAACACCAACAATTCATACCTACAGATAGTTATATTCTTACAGTGTTTGCTATTTCTAGTAGTACTGGACATTTTTG
This sequence comes from Medauroidea extradentata, assembly GCA_003012365.1. Taxonomy (NCBI): domain Eukaryota; kingdom Metazoa; phylum Arthropoda; class Insecta; order Phasmatodea; family Phasmatidae; genus Medauroidea; species Medauroidea extradentata. The sequence continues at coordinate 18,695 of PNEQ01114439.1, forward strand.
CCAACTTCATTATTTCGTAGTTGGCTAAAATGTCATGTCTGTATGATAATTTTTGTAATAAGTCGTAGATATTTTCCATCAAAAAGTTGGTAACATTTTTTCCTTCTTATATTTTGATGGCGTCATGATGATAGACGTGAGTACGGATAATTTACTTTGACCTTACCGGCCAAGGCAGTTAAGTTGAAATTAATGTTTGTATAACAGGTATTTTAAAACAATCTGATTAAATAAAAGTTTATAAATTTTTTTTAGTAATCAAAATAATTACCTATGTTTTTTATGATATCTAACCTCTTTGAACCACATTTCTAGTACAGTTGTTTATTGCTATCTCTCAAGTAACCTTCATCCTCAGCGGTATCGTACATTTGTTATACACGTAATTTTCAATTGAAAACGAAGCAGTGAGATAAAAACTGTCTTTCTATCAAAACAACCCAAGTATTTTACGTTTGTGTTGAATTTAATTACTTTAAGTAAGTGAACAGCCAGTATGCTTTAACGAACTCATTCCCACTATTCGTAGCTGTCCACGCGTTTTAAAATAGACAGATCCAAACTGGTACCTTCTTTTGAAAGTCTTTAACTACCTAAGGTGCCAACATAACAAAATCCGCAATGAACATCAAACATGCTCATAAATTACACAAAGTATTTTGTCCACACAACAGACTGCAGCGCCTCTCTGGACAAATTCGTAAACTACGAAGGCCCACCTCATTTCAAGTCGACCATTGCGAGCACTCTCATTGGAAGTAGAGATCTAGGCCGTATCGGTCTATTAAAGTATTTTATTTCTTTTTAAATAAGTGTTACAGAGAGAAAATCGGAATATTTTACTTAAAGCCCCCAGCTGTTTTGCTTCACCTGCGATTCGTATACACTGCGAGTAAAGTCAGTGTAAATATCAGACAAATAGCAATATACCGCTTTTCGCAACAAGTAAAGAACGCCCAGTAAAGACTAACTGAATAAAAATTAAATTACTCATGATTTGTGACAACGTTTTTGGAAAAATAACTGGAGAAAAAGCTGCCATATGAATTTAATATTCTGCGTATTTTGTTAGAACTGTCTTCATGGGCGATAGCAGGATGTATTAAATAATGTTCCTACCAAGTATGTTCCATTTCGAACATACTTAACTGTTTACAATCGACATGTTGATACTAAAATTGAAGCTGAAAACGCTGATGCATCAATCGGAAAAGTGTTAAACAATTTATACAGTTCTATTGAGAATACTAAAAGACTTGTGGATAATGCATTGGTTGAAAATGTGTAGACTTCACAATAATATGCTATTTTGGTAAGTCTTCTGCTAAGAAGTACGTTTCTAGTAAAACTAATACTTACGTAAAGTATCTATGATGAGTTCATTAATAATTAACCAGGAATGAAATCAGGCTGCAAGAGTAAATTTTTTTCCATTGTTACTTTCTTTCAGGTGCATTGAAATCAACTAATGAAATTATTTTTAATTAATAACGTGTGAAACTGTGAAGTTTGAATGATTAATTTACTTCAAAGTTTCAGTTTAGATGTAGTGGTCAGGCCACTCACTTCTCATCGGGCTCAAGGTTAAATATATGTCTTTTGGCATGTGATACCCTGCCCTCGAGGTGACTGACTCCCTGTTCCAGTTTATTAATTTTCTTTAATTATGTGGATGTTAAAGTATGGTGTGTTATTATCCTTAGGATAAGGTTATTTCTATTACAGGTTGGAATGAAAATGTGTTTTCTTACGGGAGAGTCTGGCACAGAGGAAATTTCTACCGCGAGTTTGGCTGCTATCGCTAAGGGGCCAGAAAAATACCAAACTGTAGTAAAATTAAATTTAAATAGCCTTGGAAATCACAGAAGTCATTTAACTTAAGTTAAGAATGAAAATAAACCAATTTTGCGTCTTTAATTATCAACTTTATAAAACTTAAAATTCAGGATAGTTACGTGATTTGTCTGTTTTCACTCATTGTCGATAGCAGTGCTCAAGCGGCTAAAATTTTCCCTGTGCCAAACTTATAACCTTGATCTTTCTAACCTGTAGTAGAACTTTAGCTAGGGCTATAGATGATCAAAGTACACTGCCTGTGTAATTTAGCGGTAACATTTCTAAAATATTTGTATAGTTATTTTATTTGCAGTCGTTATTCAAAAATATACACAAGCGTGGTTCCCTAATTCTCTTAATTACTTCTACAAAAACAAAGTCGATATAAATGAACCAGTTGCACATCCAGATCAATAAGGGCACAACACCTAGAGTGGTCATTTTAAGTTAGGTCTCAATTGTAATCCATCTTTCAACTGTTGCTCATGTGGATATACCAACACGTATTTAGCGTACAGCATAGCTGTATTTTATATGGTTCCTTATAATTTTTATATGCTTTTAATATTTCAATGACTAAGATACTTCAATTACCAGTGTGTAATATTATTTTCAACTGTTAATTATGTGTATTAAAAATAAAGAGGGCATTATGGTAACAGTGATAGTTTTTGACCCCCAAATTAATTTTTTTCTAATACTTCAACTGACAATATCTCGAGTTTTATTTAGTTGTATCCCTATTGATATAGAGGTGCGAAGTGTCGGATACACTATATGGGTTGTCAGACGTATCGGGTTACTCGCAGGTCACCCACACTTGTGTCCAGTTGCACGAACAATCCTGTGACTGGAGTTTCACTGACGAAGGTTCATAATTGATCCGAAGATCAATACAAGCGTTGCACAAATGTAACCTAGATATATTTGATATGGGATCATGAGAACGACGATTCGACAAAATGTTACATCCGACAACACTGTACGGCATAATGGTGTTTAATACCTACTAGTAGGTACCCTTGTTTTTCGCGAAAAGAATTTTACCTCACTTTGTTTCCGTTCCTTACGCGCACATCTGTAGTTCTGCTACGTGGTCAGTGATTGGATGTTTTAACTCTCACGAGCCTTGGGATTCTACCGGCATATCACAGACGTGTGGTGTTGCAGGAAAGTTTTTATAATTGGCTCAGTCGAATGATATACAGCTCTTCACACAGACACGCTGCCAATAACCATGAAGCAGAATTGCAGATGTGCACGTAAGGAACTGAAACAAACTGGGGCAAAATTCTTTTCGCGAAAAAACAGGGTCCCTACCTGTTAGTCTGAACCACGGTCGTAGAAGAACAGGTCTGGACACTCGCCTGGAAACTTGACCCCTTTGTTGTTTGGCTGTAGTTCACCAAGTTACCGAGAATATTGTGTTTTATTGGCGCTGATGTTAGGGCGGTCGGACTAAACTCCGCCCACTTCCTTTCCGCTAAGATAAACAATTTATCAAAACGTATTTTTTATCAATTTATGAAATACTTTCTTCGCTCACAATTTTAAGTCGTGGCTCCAGCAATCTTTATTTACTTTATAAATTTAACAATGGAAAAAAGTGGACGGAGTTTGAGTCCGACCGCCCGGAAAACAGTGCCAAAAAGTACAACATTCTCGGTAACTTGACGAACTACAGCCAAACAACAAGGGGGTCAAGCAAAATACATTGTTAGATAGGCGAGTGTCCAGACCTGTTCTTCTACGACCGTGGTCAGGACAGTTGTGACATTATTACTTCTTGAAAGTAATTTCATGTAGACTCGGAAATTATGAGTTGTTACGTTGGCTAGCATTATTGCTGTTAAGTTTGTTAATTATTGTCTCTGATGTGAATGGTGTGATTGTTGATAGAATTTGAACGCTCTGTGTTGAATGCATGGAATCAAACTAAAAGAACGGGCGTGGGATTAGTTATCTTCCGCTTTTAATACTGTCAACGATGTGAGGAGAACATCGAAACAGTAACTGTACGTTTTGACCTACTAATCCTCAATAAAATTTTTTTCTTAAACTCATATCTGCGAACGCCCTAACCTAACTACCAACAATTCACATAAGTGCGTAACGCAATGTTTTTAGGAAATTATTTGTTAAGTTAACTTCTAATTTACGATTTAAATCTCTTTTATATACATGACATTCGCTGACGTTCATAAATTATTTTTAAATAAATTCAAGGTACATTTCGAAACCACAACAATATGGCTATCATAACTTGGTAAAGGTTATGATCTTGGATCATTTATTGAACCAAGAAATATCGACAGTTCAGGATCACGTTCAACATTACTTGGCTCAAGTGCTGATCTTGTTCCGTGCAACACTTTAGGGTGCAACCTGTGGATCCTCCAGCGAATTATCTAAGATAAATGCATGAACGGTCTTTATGCAACCGGGAATTAGTCGTATATACAATAGTACAGTTGTGTCTGTAAATCATAGTGCAGTTATACAATTCTACACTGACCATTTTTCTAGCTCACGGTCTCAGAAGTACGGGTCTAGACATTATTATATCTACAAATGCTACTGTGATGACCCTGTAAGACTAATGGCCCCAACAACGCTAAGGTGACATTTTAACAAAAACAGTGTTTAAAACACCCACAAGTTGTGGCAGGTTATTCCCTGGGAAAATAGAACAGAAAGTACACAAGACGTTTTGCACTTAAGGGGAAAAACCTAGATGCTAAATTTTGTCCTCGATTTTCTGAAATAGCTTAAGTTTTAAAATCATTTTGGTAAATGTGGTAATGTTGAGGCATATAAGACATTTGTGATGAATTTTTTAGCTCATAATAGTGTTGTAGGGATAGGAATAATTCGTGAGTTCAATGAACGACGTGTTAGAATCTATTGTCATTTTGTCCAATCGTTCATTGTCTGTTGTTCCAGTGAGTAGCAGCTAATAGACAAATGGTCGGAACTTGTGTATTAATAGAACAATGGATCTAATACGCATGTCGTTGAAGTCACGAAATATTCATTTCCTAATATGTTCACCTTATATTGGACGTATAATCATTCTTGAAAGTTAGCCTATAACTCTTGCATGACAAATTAATGAAAGATTCCATTGTTATTTATGTAAAGCAATTTATCAAGAATATATCGTATGTCTTGTCAAAGGAAAAGGTTTGACAATACAACTTTAATAAATGCTACGGCTCGAAAACTAAAATATAACGCCCCTTAAACCGCACTACTGATGGAGTAACAAGCCTTTCGATATCAAATTTTAAAACAACTATTTACCCAAAGGTTGCACGTAAACTGACCATGCTCACAATATTACTTCATGTTAATGTGACTGAAAAACGCACAGCAAACGCTGGATGATACTCTTCCTCTTTATGAAAGTAAAAGAGGTGGTCAAAACTAAATTACGTACAACATTTATACTGTCGGGATATTCGAATACTTGAAGGTGGATTTTTGAGAAATGTGGGTTATGTACAAAGAACTGTTCCTTTAGTAGTAATTGTCTACGGACCAGCGTTTACGTGCAACACACATATAAAACTTGGGCGCGGTTATACAGAGCCCAGCGTGTAGGCAACTGTGCGTACATGTTTGTTCACTTTATCACGCCGTTCCTCACAGACGCCGGTGGATGTCCTGTGTAAATATCGTACACTGGGATCTCTGAATGATTTTTGCAATGGCGGTGTATGACAGACTGAAGTGATTTTATGAACGTACGCCACTGTTACCGAATGTTGCTGGGTCGCAGAAATGACTAAGTTGAGAAAATTAGGAACAAAAAAAACGAAATCGAAGAAACAAACCCAGGAAGCCATAAATTTCTGTAGTCAATATGTATGTAACATTGTTGTAATACTAGACGAATTGGAACACTGATTTAAAACTACCCAAGTCCAAACGTTAACCCGAATGATATTATTAGACCACGATTTTGTGACGAAAAGATTTTTGCTCGATTTGGTTCCAATGTCTTATGTGCACATCTGCAGCTCTGCTTCGTGTTCAATGATTGGACTTGTCAACTCTCACTTGTCTTGGTGTTCTACAGGCAAATCACATACGTGTGACGTCACAATAACCTTATTCCGATTGGCGCAGTCGAATAGGAGACGTGTCTGAATAAAGATACGCTGCCAGTAATCATGAAGCAGAATTGCCGATTTGCCCATAAGGGATTGAAACAAAATGTTGCAAAAATCTTTTCGCGATAAAATCGTAGCTGTTGATATAATTACTGCAAGTTGTAGTGTGACCTGTGTTTCATTGAATGTGCAAAGAACACCACACTTTCTCTTTTGTTGTTACGTTAGAGGCCAGCTGATCACGTTGTTTTTACACTATGTGTTGTCTTTTTCTTCTCCTCAACAATTTTTGTTTCTGGTGTTGGATTGCTTTTAAATTCACAGTTTCACGAGCTCTTGGGGCTGATTACAAAATGTAGCCATACAATCAGTTGGTAGTCCTCGTGTAAATTGTAGTTCTCCAGTTGCAAGGACGGACTGAAACGAGCTGACGTCACACAGCTACTTTTACGAGTGGTTTAACGCCGCAACTAGGTAGGCAACGCAAGCTGACTGGGCGCCGAGCTAGGTCTGGATATGACACGCTCAACAAAGTAATCCTAGTGAAGATGGCGTCCTCTGTGGTGCAGCCTCCCACACATACTTGCAATACTGGTGAGTGCTCGCCCCCGCCTCCTGGGCTTGTCTCTCTCTATCTCTCTCTTCCTCCCTTTTTCTAGTTGACGGACGAGCAAACATCCCTTCCAACATTCCCCTAGGTCCGTTACCCGATCCACCTCGCTCCTCCTACCTGTTTATCGCGCCTCGGAAATTGCCCCGCTATAAATCCAACACTTCGGGGATGGTGGCGAGAATAAGAGGAGAGAGGAAGTTGAGAGGGGTGTTATGGACGCTGTAGCCCTGTCCCACCCTCAGTCCTTTACAACCCCTTCTTCCACTCGCTTTACGATCAGCGCGCGTCACCGAGGTTTACCCTACACTCGCGTAAAGACTGCATAATGTAATGAGTGATTACATTTGCCCGGCGCCACCGAGGTACCGTCCGCCCGACTGCGTCCTATATACGAGCTGTACTTATCTGAGTGACTCCATTTACAGGGATTCGTCACAAGAGAAGTGGGAGATGGACCCAGCAGGGCAATTGGCACGGAACATAACTTGGCCATAAACCGAGGTTACTTTGTGACAGCAGGGGTCACTTTGTAACACCCAAACATATTTTATTGTCAGGCTATTTGACTAACAGAAACGCAGGCTACCTCTGCCTAAGAATTATAAATCATATTTATAAACCATTCATTCAAGATTTTAAAAAACTACAACAATATAAATATTAGAATTGGCACAAAGTAACCCCGAGTTGTCTTTAAACAACCTTATTTTATAGGTGTCCCAAATTTAGTCAGTGCACTTTGCTCTTAAATATTTGAATGAATGTTTAAACATACTCCCAATACAGTAGGTTCTTTTCTAAAAACAGCTTAATGCAAAACGAACTAATGACAATGAGGAGGCCCTAGATGATATCATTTTCCGTATTTGGGTAATAAATTTGACAGTTGTAAGTCACTAGTCTCTCAAAAATTGAAGACGGCAAGTGGATAAAGGAGTTATGTTACAATTTAAAAAAATTCAGTTTGTTACTTGAATGAAGGTGTAATGTAGGTACCTATTTTTCACATAACACTCAGAACTCACAGAAAAGCAGAATGTCTCTAGATACAGCAGTGGATGAAGTGTTATGTTACATTGTTCGACATAGCTGGAACTAACTTTAACGCCATTTTACTGAGAACTTTGATTTTGCAACATAACGCCGTCGTTCAATTGTGTCTTCAATTATATTCGACACTGAGTTACACATTGTTTGTGTAATATTATAGGTGCTCCAACATAAACAGTAAACAATTTCAAATAAATTTAGAAAAAAGTATTCTTGTTTTTTCCTTGTACGGTTGAGAGCGATTTGAATTATCAGAGGATTTGCACGTATTTTCTAAATCAAATAAAATCACATTAAATTGTTATCAGAATTTATTTTATTTCTATGTATTTTATTAATTTCATGAACGTTTTATACAAATTAAGATTTCTGTGGTCTTCACGGTGAAATGTGTCACAAGTAAGCAGAAACAAATATGTCTGTTTCTTTCCTTTCTTGGGGCCGCGGTGGCCGAACAATCAGACCATTCGCCTCCCACCAAGACGATCCGGGTTCGATTCCCGGCGGGGTCGGTCCCCGTATTTTCGCGTGTGGGAATCGTGCCCCGATGCCATTGGTCGGCGGGTTTTCTCGGGGGTCTCCCGTTTACCCCGCCCCTTCATTTAGGTGCTGCTCCATACTCACCTCATGTCACCCCTCACAAGCGCCGAAGATCTCGATGTTAAGCGCTGGCCAAAATCTCGCTCTCTCTCTTTTCTTTTCGTCCATTCATAGGTTGCTCAGCGCCAACGTCCAAAATTCCTCCTAGAGATCACGTCTTGTAGGACGGCCAGTAACGACCTGGAGTTATCAGTTAGATGGCGAACAGACACGTGAATGTCTGCGCAAACAATAACAATCAATTTTATCTTGCAGGTACAGCGAGATTTTAACTGTTGGTCAGCACAAAATTTTATATAAACAGTTTTCAGTAGATATGAAGGCCGGTAGCCCGACGGTCAGATAACTACACCATTAACTCTAGTTCGCATAAAATATAATTGCATTTTCATTAACTATGGGCCTAAATGAGCAATCTTAAGATGAGTGATCTTTGAAAGAACTGTGCAGCGGGAGTGCATGACTGGATTTAGTTGCTTGGACATACACATTTCGCAATGGAGTACGTCCAAGGAACTAAATCCAATTAGGAGGGGCGTCGCCCTGACATATATTTGGCAATTTATATAAATCACATTGGTATGCAAATGAATTATAATTATTACAAAAATGTCTATTTTTGCTCAAATTTTCTTCAGTTAGTAACTCAGCATAAAATAATAAATGAACTTTCATGTTTTCATTGAATTCATATTTAAAACAGTATTGACATATTTACACACTAGAAAGTTTTGCTTTATTGAAGGTTAATAACGTAATTATAAAATATAAATGACCATCTCACAGGATCGGTTGCAGAGTTATGAGAAGAAATTCTAAAAGTAAAGGTGAAACTGAGGACAATTGATAGATTTTTCGTTTGCATTGCAGAGTCAGTTAGTTTTGTATGTCACTACACACTCACCGGAAAAAAATTCTCTAAATGCAGTGGCTTGTGGATGTAAGTAAAATGAACATAATTTCCATTTATAATGCACAAAAACTAACATAACGGTGATTTGATCATTTGTAATGGAATTTCGCAAGTAATGTTAAAAATATGCAAAACCGACAATGATAAAATTAAGTCTTTTTTTAATGATCTCATAAACATTTTGTTTGAAAACAACACCACAATTTAATACAAGACATCGCTTTCTGTTCAAATTATTCACACAATTGCGGTCGTCCTTTTAAATCATCATTATGTTATTCTTTAAAAATATTACCTATCAAATTGAAAACAAAATAAGAATATAACTACAACCCAAGTGGTCCTCTAACCTCTTTTTACAGCCACCATAACTGACATGGTGCTTGAGGAAATCTTAAGGAACGTCTGACGACTGCTCAAGGAAATCCTCAGTGTTTACTTAGCTTTCACTCACTTTTTGTCTCTGCAATAAAAATTCTTCCCATTTCACTCAGAGAGACCTTATAGTTTCCTCAATGTGACTTTGCTGTTGATCCTTGGACAATGAAATGTCTCACATTATTTAAAAGATACTGAAACTTATGTAGCATATCGTCTTCAAACTGTAGTTTGAAAATTAATCCAAAAATTTTTTTTCTAAAAAAATTGGTAAATATTCTGCAAAACCAAATTTACCGAGTCGAACCTAAGATATTTAAAGTTTTCTTAGGTTGCAATTTGCGACATTCTTTTAAAAACCTACATTCCATGTTGCATTTTCCTGAGACCACGGCGCATATAAAAACTATTAATACCGTGGCTGAAGTGCCATTTTTTTGCCTACACACCAGGCGTTTCATTTTCACGGCAACAGCTGAGTGAATTTTCCTGTTAAACGGTGCAATTTGAGCACTTGGAACAAGAGGGCATTTTTTTTTCATACGATGTGCTGCTCAAGAAGATAATATGAAAAGTACACAATATCTGATGGAAAAGTAACTTTATGTAATGAGAAGGTGGCCACCTTTATTATTTTCATAAAAGGAAGAGGTTAGAAGGTTGAATTTTAATAGGTTAAAAGCCTCAATAACAGTTTACATCAACTTCAGAATCGTAATTTAACTCCTATCAGTTCAAAATACTATTTTTGAACTCGATTTTCAAGGGCTCATACCTCCCTTAGTATTTATTCACTTGTCTTGAAAGGGTCTCATTTAATGTTTGCATAATTTTTCATGAGGAATCACATCCCAGAGTTTGGGTCGTTAGTTTACTTACATCCTGTGTAGTTTCCACTTTCCAGCAACTGATATTCTCGAGTTATGTACGAGACTATTATCAAAATGTACCATAGTTTTGTACCGAAACTTTAAAGGAAATAGCAAGAGTCTCCTACAATGTTACGGAATATTTACTTATACTTGTTCGGTAAATTGACATATTTTACTACATAAAAAATCGACTTTCTAAAATAATAATGTTCCCGGTAAAGATAATGCTGGAGTGTTACGACAGTTGTCAGAATAAACTTGTACGACGACCCATGTTTGCGAGGAAGTCTTGATACTATCAGAAGAACCAGATGTCATTATAAACGCAATCGCCCGCACAATGCAAGCGTGTGTATGCCAGCTTGTTGAGGACGCTAAACGACCGATTCACACTCCATCACCCACCTCGGCCGTACACAAGCGATGGCGCTTGCTAATTTCCGGTCGTCGGTTGACCTCTCTCGCTTCTTTTTGCACTACTCCGCTGATGAGCTTCGCTCACCCGGCATTGCTAGGCTGCTTTCACGGATCACCTAAACTGTACAGTCGGAACTTTCACATGTATACACTGCGGGGTATTTGCTTTCTAGTTGGGCGGGCCTACATCAATATATGCAAGGTGTTAATTCAGTACTAAATACGTCCAGAAAGATGTGTCGAATCACGTCAAATCTTCTTCTGGTCTTCTAACAAAAACTACTAAGTGATAAACTCGTTCTACAAAAAAAACGGAAAAGGATGCGCAACACGGAAACTGAATGAGGACAGCAGTAAAACAAATTTTCTATTCTGAAATTCATGAAAATGAATGCAAAAACGTAGTGACTATCAACCTATGCGACTAAAGAGTTTTTCTCATGAAAATCTCCTACATTAGTGAAAATATTCAATTTAACACTTGTAAATAGTTTAGTATGTAACGTACTAAAAATAGTACATCCCGGCCGTGTACGTGTTTCCTATGTAAATATAAATATTGACAGGCACATAAGTTTTACTGGCCTGTCAATTTCTCTTAACATTTTATGAATAATATTTTTCTCGTACGATTAATTTTTAAAGTCCTATTTACGAAAAGTGTTCCATACTCTACTAGAATCAAACAATAATATTGAATACTATGCATGAAGGCGATTTTAATGGTTAACCGTGAAGACTCAACGTGTAAAAATGTTGTATTTCAGTTTGCTAGTGACCGAAACATAAGCCAAAACGTGTTGTGCACAATACGACATACCTGTAACGTGTTGCGTGTAAAAATGTCGGTCAGTGGGAAATTTCGGGGATTGCGAGTAACAGTTATACAGGTTGATTCTTGTTAATTACGTACAGAGCGAAGCGCCACTGAGGTAGCACTCTGAACTTGTGTTCGAGAAGTCCAGTGCTCGACTCCTAGTTCAGCCGTAGAGATATATATTATCCATGGTTTCCGAAATCACTATATAATTGAATGCTGTCAAAGTTCTTCCCTTTACGCAAAGTCGTATATATTCCTGTTTCCAATACGAGCTAGTTCACCCGTCGTAATAACCTCGCATGTCTGTCAGGCGTAACGCCTTTTATACGTTCAGGTTGCCATCAAGAAAATTTGGGTTGTTTTGTGTTTGTACGAGATAGCTTTTGTTTGTAGGTTAAGTAATTGGCTTAATTTTTTAAAAACATAATCATATGTCGCAGACAAAACCTGCATGCTACGTGAACATACAATTTAATTAATACAACTTACTTACTGAAATGAAAACAAGAATTTAACAGCAATGACTAATATAAATACGCCTACTTTCCTCAAAGTGTGAGAAAATTAACTATAAAAGTAAAATCGTCTTCGTACAACTAGAAACCTTAATATATAAAATGAAGTGTCTCAACACACTCACTCACTCACACACTCGTCAACGCACAGACCACACCGCTGGACCTAGAACCATTCAATTTCGAGGGCAGCTTCCATTTGCCGCGTAGGCACCCACTAAAAAAGGACTTTTCGAAATTCAGTAATTAAGGGGGTGAAAAAAGGAGAAGTCTATTTCCGAAGAAACGTCGATAGAGCTCGAACCCGACGGTCTATCATCGTAATTTCTACTTTAGTAGGACACTCAATAAAAATGCATATTAGCCACTTTTAGGATTTTTTGAAATTCAAAATTTAAGGGGATGAAAATACCATAAATGTGTTTCCTATTAGCTATCGATATCTATCGAACTTCGGGATACAGAGTTGGTATTCACTGCAAAATGTTCCTTACGTAAATAACCAAAAAGCAGTTTTAGGGTTTTTTGAAATTCGACCCGTAAGCAGTAAAAAGGGGCAAAAAGTGTTTTTTTTTATGAATCGTCTATATCTTTGAAACACAATTGGCTATCATCGTGATATTTACTTCAATTGGTTACTTATAAAAATGTATATGACAGGACTCCAAGACGTTTCGAAATTCTTTAATTAAGGGGGTGAAAATACGTGAAATGTGATTTCGATTAGCCCTCCATATCTATGGGGCCAATCGAGATATCGAAGTGCTCTTTGCTTTAAATGGATGTTTCTGTAAATATCCCAATTACCAATAAAACGTATTTTCCGAGTTCGGTCCTAAAGAGGTTTAGAAAAAGGAAAAATATTTTTTCGATTCACAATCGAAATATATATATTCCATTGATTTTTATATAGCGACGTGATTTTTGTTTAAGATTGATGATTACTCAAATACCTTAAAGATAATTTCAGGAATTTTCGAAATTCACCACCTGAAGAGGTGAAAAGGGGTGAAAAGTAGTAAAAAGTGTTTTCAATTAATCGTCGATATATCTTGAACCCAGCGGAATATCGTCATGTTTTTTCACGTCAAGAGACACCAGTAAAGTAGTCTAAAATGTGATTCAAGGGTTTTTCGAAATTCTGTCTCTTTGGTGGTGAAAAGACCTATAATCTGTTTCAGATAAATCCTCGATATCTATCGAACCCGTCGAAATATACAGTTAACTTTTTTCAGGATGGTGATTACAAAAATAATCGCAAAATGGTTTTTAGGTTTTTCGAAATCCGAACTCTCAGTACTGTGCAGGGGTCATGTGTGTTTTTCAATAAATAATATATTTTGATTCGACTGAATGGTCTACCGTCGTGATTTGCACTTCAATTGGATACTTATACAAATGTCTAGGATGTGAAATTATAGTATTTCGAAATTCGACCTCCTAAAGGGTGAAAAAGCGCAAAATTTGTTTTCCATTAAACCATAATATCTATCTAACCAGTAGATATATTGAGGTGTTGTTCGCGTCAAAGTGATGCTTACGTAAGTATTTAAAAATGATATGTAAGATTTTTTTACTTTACGAGATAACTTGATTGTTAAGAATAAAACAATGCTTGTGAGCTTTCATGGCAGACGATCCGAAAAGCAAGTACGATCAGCGAGAAAAAAAATTATACAGGAGTTCACGCTACATAAACATATCTAGACGTGGTATTGTACAATCTCTATAAGCCCAGGGCATGAATTTTTTATTTTTTAAGTTAAATTTGTTTTTATAGAATTATTTCGACGTTACGTGACGCAGTTGTTTATAGCTCAGGTCTACATTCCGGGAGGTTCTGGGCTCGAATTCCGTTAAAAGCTGCGTGTGAACGTTCAATTCTGACACACAAAAACTGCAAAGCAGATCCAATCAGTGCAATTTGCTTGTAGTCGTTTAAATGGGGTAAAAAGGATTATGCAGATCACTTTCCACTAGGTCACTCGACAACATCAGCTCACATAATATATTATCTCAGTAATCCCAAGGTTGGGGCACCAAACACGTTTCCGCGAAACCTTTTCCCACCAAAACTTTCTAATGCCATTAAACTTTAAGTGAATATTTTGAAAATATGTAATAGAAGGCACCGTCACCAATGGTTATGCACAGGGTAAATCAGACGTTTTTCGTTCGATTTACATCTTACAATTCAGAGTCTATAATTACCCCACAACGTCAACTTTGCAATGCTGTAAATAAGGTCCAGGTGAAGTCGCTGTTAGTGGCAGGGACAAAATTAGACTTCTATTCGCGTGGACGGCTATATAATTACTTATTCTGCTGCAGGGTTAGCTTAACTTGCAGGTTTGTCATTCTAACATTTGATGACTGAAGTACAAAGTACAAAGAGGTTTGTTCAACTAATGTAAATATAATCAGTTATGAATAATACTCGCGAGCAAAGCCGCGGGGGACTGCTAGAATTATATAATTATACATTATTTCATTCTCGTGCTAACTTCAAGCATGGTGGACCTAACACAATAAAGAGTTTAGTATTAATGTGTATAATTGTAAAATGTGCTTCTATCGGTTGTGTAGTTCCTGACATACATGTATTAAAATTAAGTTTTCACGTCACAAAATCTTCGAGATTGGAGGATACACATGGTGTTCCTGAACAACAGGTACGATCGCTGTGAGGAGATTCCTTATGAAAAATAAAGTAGAAAATATGTTGGTCACTTAGTACCTAGGTTTAATATTTAGGGAGTAATGAGCCTTTGAATATCGAGATTTAGAACAATATTTTATTAAAATATTGGAAACTTAATTATCTAAAACGACTACAGTCTAAATACTGATTAATATTATTAGAGTCTTCAAACCCACATGAAATGAGGGTTGATACCGTCAACCGTTACTAAAATAACAGGGGTGGCCACCCTCTAATTGGATGCAACTTTTGTACCGTCGGGATATTGGAATATTTGAAGATGATTTATTGAGTAATGTGATCTTTGTAACAAAAATGGTTCCCTTATTACAACTGTATAGGAGTGATAGCTTTTGTTAAATATGCATGCGAGTGCCAGGAGAGCATAGGCAATACTGCGTACACGTGTGTTGATGTGCTCAGTTCACAGGTTATGGTGGCAATCATTGTAAACAACATTATTCATACTTCAATAAGTTCACGATAACGTCCCAACAGGTACAAACACCGTGAGATGTTTATCTATCGAAAATGGTAGAGAAAACATGACATACTATAAATTTCGTACAGTAACTCGTAAGGGAGATATCCGCCCTTACAAGTCAACGTTTTAAAAGATTTTTATTGAAAATAATAATAACAACAAGAAGTTAAAGAAATTAATCAGTAATGACGATGTCACTTTATATTGATCTTAAGGTTTTTTGGAGTACAAACATTTCCTACATCGAGAAAATAAAAGGGTAAAAGGGTAGTATGTACATACCAATGTGTGACTAACACTTGGGTATTTTTATTGTTTTTCAAATATGTAATACACATACGTAATACACGTCAGCTTCAAAGAACACTTTAATACGAACTGTTTCAGAGGAAAACAAGTGAGGGTGCACTGTTTTGCCTGCCAGGTACGCAACCCGCGTTGCAAGGCGGTCATACGACCACAGTTACGTGTGTAGGCGTCTTACGTTATAGGACAGTCGTATGTTTCTACAGATCTGCTGATAATTGTAATACAAAAGGGAATGTGTGTACCAAGTAAGATGAAATTTGAACAATCATTTCAATATTTATTATGCTAAAATTAAAATAAATTCCTGATATTACGGTAATAAAGACTCGAGATTAATGACCTTCACAAAAGTCAAGTTACCTTTATAAATTGTGTTTGTGTATAAAATTTAATGAAATTCGGGAAACATATTAAATTTGATATGCCATACTATTTTAAAATATAAAAATTACCGATATATTGAAAATATGAACGAATGATGAAAGAATTTCACTAAATTCAAGTCAGCTTAGTATGTAGTGTATGAGTACCAAGTTTGAGGAAATTCGGAAACGCTTTGAAAATATAAACGTAGGATGATCGACCAATATAAAAAGTCAAGTCGTCATAATATGTAGTGTGCTATATATATATATATATATATATATATATATATATATATATATATATATATATATATAAACACATACAGGATGTTCACAAAAACACCGACAAACTTCGGCAGGTTATTCTTTGTGAAAATTAAAGCAGGAAATATATAAAACACTTTGTACGTAACTGTAACATTAAGGGAGTAATTCGCCTTTGAAAATCAAAATTTAAAACATTAATTTCCTCACAAACCGAAAACTGATGTACGTAAACTAGCAAAACTCAGGATATTACTTCATGACAATACGGCCGACAAACTAACAGTAAACGCTAGTTGGTACATCCAACCCTTACGAAAGTAAAAGTGGTGGCGACCCTTAAGTTGCTGACAACTTTTTTACGTCAGGAAAATCTTAAATTTAAAACTTTTAAAATTTTTAAATGTTAGATTTTCCTGACGTAAAAAAAGTTGTCAGCAACTTAAGGGTCGCCATCCCTTTTACTTTCGTAAGGGTTGAATGTACCAACTAGCGTTTACTGTTAGTTTGTCGGCCGTATTGTCATGAAGTAATATCCTGAGTTTTGCTAGTTTACGTACATCAGTGTTCGGTTTGTTTTGTGAGGAAATTTAATGTTTTAAAATTTGATTTTCAAAGGCGAATTTCTCCCTTAATGTAACAGTTACGTACAAAGTGTTTTTTTTTTTTTTGTATTTCCTGCTTTATTTTTCACAAAGAATAACCTGCCGGAGTTTGTCGGTTTTTTTTTGTGAACAACCTGTATACATATATACATATATATCTGTGTGTGTGCGTGTGTGTATATAAAGTTAATGATTTTCGGCAAAATATTTCCTTAAACGTACCATACTATGTAACAGATATAACAATGGTTGAAGTTTTGATAGTTTGAACCAAGGAAAAACGATAAACACTACAGTTAAATCAAGTTATTAAGTAGAGAATACGTACCATGGTTAATAAATTTAGAATAAATATACACTCAAATATTTAAAACTATGGTAAAAATATAAAAATGCCCGCTGTTTTGAAAATGTTAACATAGAATGATCAAAACATGCCAAAGTCAAGTCAACTTACTACGCTGTAAAAGTTGACCAAGATTAATTAACTTTGGAATAATATTTCCTCAAATATGTCATACTATGCTAAAAATATAAAAAGAGCCGCTATTATCAAAACAGGATGAACGAAGTACCGAATAGTCACGTCTGCTTACTAAGATATGTAACACGTTTCATCAGATTCGTAAAAATATTTTCAGAGATATGTCTTAGTAACAGTAACATAAAATGGGAGCCGATTTGAAAATCTGAAAAGAAGTTGAAATAAATACACACAAGTAATTCACTTAACCAAGTGTGTGTACACAGGCGAATAAAAAATCGTAAAATATTTTCTCCGGGATGCCAAATTATGCCAAAAATATAAACATTGACGGACACTGAAAATATGAGCAAAATATAGACGAAACGCATGACAGTCAAGTGAGCCTGCAAGGTTCTTTATGTGTATCGAGTTTACTTAAATTATATGATTCGGTTCCTCAGATATCTAGTGTAATCGAAAATGTTAAAACAGCAGTCATTTTGAAAATATGAACACGTAATGTGAAGTCAAGGTACTAAGCACTATATTTGTAAACATTTTGATGAATTTCGATCCAGACGGTTAAAAGTTTTTAGGGACGTAGACACACACACACACGCGCGCGCGCGCGCGGACAGAAAGGAAATCTCAGAAGCCAAATTTCTCTTCGGAAAATAGGCTAAAAAATGTTCACTAAAATAAGATGTCCAGGGGCTACATTAAGAAATATATAAAACATATATAATATTTCTGTAAAGTGCGAAATTTCCTTTAAATTTTCAAGATACTTTTTAAACGTAAACATATTGCAAACGTTTTGTTTTAAGATATGTTGGTGTAACCCATGATGAATTATTTGGGCGTTAGTTAATTAATTTCAGTAAGTTAAATTAATTAATTTGCTTGTTAGTGCTCGCGACGTACAAATCGTGACGTTTGTATGCTGTTGTACAAGCGTTACGAAGCCTAAAATGTTTCATGCGATGAATATGTAGTCATAAATTATGTCTACTCGAAATATTCTATCTCGTACACATACAAAGTAACAAAGATCTTAGTTGGGCGGCCGCCCAGCCGGTCACCGAGCGGTGCGTAGGCATTCGACCGTTACAAGATTATTCGAAAAATGCTTAGCGTGTGTAGGTTATGTCTGCATTCAAAGAACGTTACACACGTGTGTAACCATGTCAGGTTCTAAGTACATTTTAAAGTTTATTTTACATTGGATAAATGGCGAAATGGTGTCTTGTGGTCGTTTTTATTAACATGAAAATCTAAGTGCTGAATCTTAAAACCTTTGAAAATTTATTTTTACTGCGTAGTAATTTTTTTTTCTTGCCAGAAAATTAAATGGATTTTGCTCATGAGTACATTAATGAGCATTTCCTTAGTTCTAGATAAGTTGAAAACACTGTGGATTTTGTTTTTAAAAAAAGTAGTTAACTAAATATACTCTGTTTTTAATCAAATTTAGCAATAGTATTTCGATATATACTCTCATTTAGGATTTAAAAGAAAAATGACTATCGCAAAAGCAGTAGAAATTATCGATTACGGTCTTAACATTGCATTATAAAATGATAGGGTCAGCACTGAATATCTCAAAGAAACTAACTGTCGGCGAAAAGACGGCATGTTAGTTCAGTGACTGTACTGTGTCATCCTTATAGCTTCCACACTTATATGTTTCAAACACGCAAGATACAATCACCCAGGCAGCCAACTTAACCGCGGGGTATTTTTACCAAACCCCTGCGACGCGGGTCACGTCATGCCCCAAGCAGATTGGCCGTCACAACTCGAGACACGGCGATGGTAGAGGCTCGGTCGTGACCCGGATACCAGAGGCATGCAAGTCTTCTCTACGGACGAGACAGTTGAGGACTAGGGCGACGCCACACGCGAGTTGTGACCTTTCACCGCTGTACTGACCTCTTACACCACCAGATAGCGGTCCTGGCCATCGACCAGGCCTGCCCTAGTAAGCCTCTTTCTCACCTACACTGGCCATAGCTATACAGCCCAGAATACAGCTTTTATACGGCGATTTGAGAAGCCCCACATGCCCATAATTGAATCAGTCATTTGAGTAAACAACATTCCAGGGGCGTCATTTCAGGTTTTTCCAGGGGGGGGGGGCAAGATTTAGTTTTCTGACGACAGTGACCTTGTTGCATCTTTTTTATTAATTAAGCATGTATAAATTAGATACTTTAATAATAAATCTTTAATATTATGTCCTTAAGTTAGCATTATTTACATTTAAAAATACAAAAAATACATTTATACACAAAAATTCCAAATCCAGGGAGGGGCATTTTCACCCCCCCCCCCCCCTGTAGCCCCAAATGACGCCCCTGCAACATACCCACTTTGTCACTTTGTCTTTCAATACAAGTTCCGTCAACAAAACATGAGCAATGGCGTATGTCCACAAAACAATAAATTCTAATTGTAAACTCCCATTGCAACAAACATTTAAAAATCTCAACATACCCACAATTGGGGTTACTTGGGACTGCAGGAATTCTTGGAACATTTTTTCCATGAATTTTTATTTCGTATGTTACAGAGCTTGATGGAAAAATCATGACTATTTAAGTAGGATATTTCCAATGTTTCCAGTGTTTCTTCTTACGCATTAGGCTGCCGCGTATGAAATAAAAATTCCAGAAAAAGTGTCCCTAGTTTACGTACAGCCGTAAATTTACTGCAAGTCAATTTTCTACCAAAATGAGTTGTGAGTGGTATACTTTCATACAGAGGTAAATACACATATTATTGAAACTACATTAAGCGTCATTTGGCAGCGTAACAAGATACCAATTTTCGGGGTTACTTTGACCACTCAAAATGTAAGTCTTTGGGTTTTCTGGTAAATAAAAGATAATCTGAGCCGAGTATTTTAAAAAATGTATTTGATCCTTAAAGCAATGTTTGAAATTTTTGTCAGTAAAGGACATAAAAACCAAAATTTTGAGTGGTCAAAGTTACCTCATAAGGTCAAAGTGACTGAACTTAAAGTATGAGTTCATTCAATAAACACTGTATTGCATTTACTACCTCTGTACTAAATTTAAACGCCTATAACTTTTTTTTTTTTTTTTTTTTTGCAGAAGATTGACTTATGCTGTCGACCTTCTGCCTGGAAAACTACTGTGTTTTGTTTCGTCTCATCGTTGTGTCGCATGTGGTTTTATGTTCGAGTCTGACATAATACCGGTTTTGTTTCGCTTTATTGGTGTGGGGAATTTTATTTTCACGTTGTGTGCCATACGTTTTTCTGTCTGTCCCTTTGCCATAGCAGAACTCAAACTTGCGTTGTCTGCATTGGTGGTGTCTTGGCTTTCTTTTGATTTTTTATTTTATTATTTTCCATTTATTATCAGTTTATCCTTGTTTTGTTTCACCTAATTTCATATATGGAAATTTGTGTTGTGTATGTATCCTGTTGACTAAAGCATACTCTGCTTATTTATGTTTTTCTATTACATATAGTTTTCTTTCACAGTCATCTGTTTCGCAATGGAGTGTGTCCAAGTAACAAAATACAGCATCAAATAATGCTAATATTTCTAACAGTTGTGGTATTCCTTGATGTTGTTTCGATAACTGTGAAGTTAGTACTGACAAGACAAAAACTTTGTTCCTTCAACAGAACACATTGTTATTTTTACAAAACTATGCCGAAAATATATCAGTCGTTCATACAACAGCAAATCCTATATAAAACCCATTAACTAAAAACTACACTGATATATATATATATATATATATATATATATATATATATATATATATATATATATATATATATATATATGTGTGTGTGTGTGTATGTATGTGTGTGTGTGTGTATGTGTTATGTTGGTTTGTGTACGCTTCAAAAACTCAAAAAGTTCTGCACCGATCGAGCTGAAATTTTAGCATGATATATAATCCACATCAAGGATTGTTTTTATCTAATTTGCGACCGCGAAAAAAAAAAAAAAAGAGAGGAAAACACTCGCTGACAACTCAGGTATTGTATAAAGTTTGGGGTGTATGAGGGGTGGGGTTACGGGTTCGTATCCCGTGCAAGACTTTGCGATGGGAATTACGCGTATTGCGCGCGCTCTTTACACTGTTATTGAGTACGCTAGCTGTTAAATGCCGGGCAGCTGTTTTGCGGTGGAAGCCGCAGCCGGGCAGCTGTTTTATAGAGAAATAAAGATGAATTAAAAAAAAAAGAAGTTCTGCAATTAAAGTAGGCTACGCTTAGCGCAGTGGACTGGACAAATCTGTTTGTATTTGATGTTTAAAGATAAACAGTGAATATAGTATTATACAGAATATAGTATCACCATCAATTAACACGTAACTAAAAGTTAGTTACTCTTTTCTATAGTACACGCGGGCGAAGCCGCAACGGGACATCTAGTATATATATATATATATATATATATATATATATATATATATATATATATATATATATATATATATATTACTTATTACTGTTGCACGAACAATCCAAATAATACTGCCTACAAAACCTGCTGTTTGCTCCTGTATTAACAGAACATTGCGTCTTCATTAATCTTGTTTTAATTAAGACTTATCAGTTTGCTCTGTTCAATTTTTTTGCCCATATATCGTTAGGGTACAATACGAAATTGCTTTGTTTTTGTGCAGTCATAGTTGGCTTTTCTTTGTTTGCAAGTAGCACAAAGATAAAATCCGTATTTCTAGGAACGTAAGATTTTAACTCAAGCTCATAGCTAAAATGAAATTTATCGTAATTCAGAAATATGAAACCCAACCATAGAAAATGAATAATTTATAGTCCAACAGGTTAGATAGGACTTAGACCGAATATTTCTCTTCATCACGCAAGGACTGTAAATTCGTTATGAATTTACATTAAGTACAGTTTGTGCAGGTAATACTACGGCTGGGTATGTAACACTTTACAGCAACGTCGGTAATTTTGAACCTACGCCCTCAGGCAGAGACAAGTTACAATTTGCCGTAGCCTATGCTTGACAAGCAACAAACATGGGTGACTCCATCTTCAAATATAACTGCAAAAATGAATATCAACAAAATAGTATTTTCATAAGTCGTCTGTTAATTAATTTAAAGGTATTTTTAATTTTCTCCATTTAGCTTACCTACCACTGCCTCTGATAATATTGTAAAAAATAATGTTAAAAATGCTCTCCCCGATTTAAAACCGTCGTTTTGAAAAAAAAACGATAATTTATATCATGCGATACAAGTTTTCTATACAATTCAGATTTATTAAGTACATAATTAAGTACGTTATTACGTAAGAATTAAAGTGAAATTTTTTTGGTTGTCTCAGACTTAAATTACAAGATATTAATTTTCCTGACGGAAACTAGTCTCGTAGTTTACGGACGGTTTTCAAGCAAGACAAGAAAGAAAGCACGTTTGTTCTTATTTTGAATTCCATACTTTTACTTTTCCACAGAAGTGAGACTATCACTAAGACACCCAACAAATAATGTGATGTAATGTACTCATTCTCGTTGCATTGCAGTGTCATAATTATGATTAGGTAATTAAATATTTTTTCCTGTTTGATTCAATACATAAATCAGTTAAAAGTAGCTCTTATTTTTGTAAAAGATAATAAATTATAGTTACATTTATATTGCTGTAAGAAGAAGACAGGTTTTAAAGAGATGTTTAAATGGGAAATTTTAATGAATAAAAGGGTGGGACATAGTCACCATTTTCTGATTATTTAATTTTCATCAGAATTTTTGGTTCACATTCGTTTGTGAGGAGAGGTGAGAGGGATTTACAGCCCCTTAACAACGACATCTTAAGAGCTGAGGGTGAAGTGAAGTGAAGTGAAGTGAAGTGAAGTGAAGTGAAGAGACAACCAACATCCATGTCCGAGCCGTGACTCGAACTCGAACACAGGATCTCTCGCACCGTATACCGGCACATAACCGACTGCGCTACGGAGGCCGGCATATTCATTTATGAACAGTTAACTTTGTTAGAGAATAATATATGTACCAGTACAATATCAGACGTTACAGGCTAGTTGTGTTACGGCATTTGAAACTGTCCCAAGTAATTATTAAATATTCTACTTTGGTAGTTTCTGCAGGATAGACTAGGCAGACCATCAATACATAATTTAAGTAAACCACATTATCTTACTTTGTGTTTCAACGTGCCAGAATTTTATTCCAAAATATTCTAAAATATTTGAGTTTACATCTACTCCTGCACCGTAAAAAGAAAAAAAGTGACAGAGGTTGGCAGGTCTTGGCTACGGCGGGGGGGGAGAGGGATGAAGAGGGGAAAGGAGAAAAGGAATTTAGACCTTTTCTATAAGTTGGGTTACTTTTATCTCATCAACCTGGTTACTTTTATTACGGCGTTAGTACACTAAGGGCTGGTTTCTCAATGTCTGATTAAAGTCTTGGTTAGCTAATCCTATGATTATATTTAACCTATTGATTAAGTGGTGATTAAATCTGAAGTGTTTCTCAACGTACTTTAATCTTATGTTTAGCTAAGTATCGGTTAAGGTAAATGTGGCAACCATGCAATGACATATAAGTTTGTGATTGGCTGCAGTAAAGCTTTTATTTGTTTATTTAGTTGTGCTGGTTAGCAGTGTTTGTATACGTAATGGAAAAAAATAAGCGGCCGCGTGCCGAAAATTTTGTTTCTGTGGAAACAGAAATGCTAATTTCCCGTGCTGAAAACTACGCACGTATCATAGAATAAAAAAAAACTGATGCCGTAACTTGGAAGCATAAAGAAGATGCATGGAAGAAAATCGAAGTAGAATTTTATTCATCGAGGAACCTATAAGTGTGATATAACCTACACAATTATGTAACAATAACATAACCTACAATAGGTATTATAACACACAAAAGTATTGAAAAACATGTAAAGTAATCTACAAATATATATTAAGAACTTTTCAATCCAGATTCATTGATCATCGTATGTTTTATTTTTTCAGAAGAAATAAAAATATATTTTTTATTACCGCTACCCAAGATACGTACTATTACATACATCTAACATAGGTTTCCAACCAATCATGCAAAATAATGTATGGAAGTATAGAGACATCAAAGGCATGTGACATAACCATCAATTGTTTTCACATAACCTACAACAGAATATTACTTACCAGAACGTACTAAAGTTTATGGGATGTAAACAAAACATGCAATAAATAAGTACACACCTGTCTGTGGTCACTTCCAGCTGTACAATTTTTTCTAGTAGTGCTAGGACAGTATTTTTACTCAGCCGCAATTGCGTAACAAATTCATGGTCATCTATTTACATGTGACTTGGGCGTTCCCGAAAAAGTCTTGGCCTGTTTATGAAATCTACTATTTCTTCTTCATCATCATCTTAAAACAAGAAATTTAAATCATCTGTCATCATAACCTAAAAAATTGTCACTGTTTATAATCTTGTGTGTTTTAAAAGTCGTGTTTAACTCTGTAATCAATACCTCTTCTTATGATTAAGATAACCAATGGTTACCGACTTCTAACCCATTGATTAATCTTAATCAGTACTTTAGAAACAGACATTGTTGCTAACCATTGGTTAAATTTTAATCGGAAGATAATCAGAAGAAAATCAGACATTGAGAAACCGGGCCTAAAGGACACCGTAAAACCAAATAGCTGTTCCTACAAACATACGAACATTAGCACTCCTTTAAAGACTGCTTGTCGCTACAACGTGCAAATGCATTTCTGATTAATTCGGTAAGCGATAATTGGCAGATGTGATTAACAATGTGTTTGATAAATGGTTATTGCAGCGAGATTAAATAATTTAACAGAAGAAAAATGTTGTAAACATTTGTTCTTTCCAGAGCAATATGATGTTACAGAAAAACACAATAACGTTACTGAGGCACAAAACCCACAGAAAAAAACAATAATATCTGTTACCAACAACGTAAACAAAATATCAATAATCTTGAAGACAGATACAGTTTGCAGCTCACAAATGTCATGTCCGCTGTGCTCATCTCATCTGTTCGTGCATGTGTTTGCATGTGTTTACATATGGGTGTATTTACATGTTCCGAGTCTTCTTCGCTATTTATTCGGTGCCTTACTATTCCTGCACATAAACCGACGTTTTTGTCTACGGAATTATGTATTTATGTAATTTATTCCAACGCCTTAAGAAAGCCTCTATAAACACTTGGCTTTTCTGAGTGCCAGGGTTAATTACGACTGAAGAGAAAGTACAATACGAAAATAGTCTTAGCGTATAGAGAATACCACAACCTGCGTGATAAATCAAACATACAAATATCAAACTAAAACAGGAAGTGTCGCAATGAGTTTAAAGCTAGAGTGACTGTGTTTCCCGTCATTTTAGAGGTTTTCTGTAGTTACACGACCTTCCAAAGGCATACGTTTAGCTCGCATAGCTCTTACTTGTTTTATTACTACTAAGTCTGTCCAGCTACCTATACAGGATGTTCGTAAAAGTATGTTACAAATTTTGCGAGCTAATTCCTTGTCAAAAATTAGGTAAAATTATGTAACGCAAGGTTTGGTCGGCGCAATTCACGACCAAAAAATTTACATTGAAAATCGTTTGTTAAAATAACCAAATGTAAGGATTAATGAAAAATGACGTTCCGGAGGTGTTTTAAAAATAACACGATCTGCAGATGTGAACTTATGATTTTCACATTCGTTAAACAACGGGTTGTTCAAACCTCCTGTGAACCGCGTGTTGCCTCCCAGTGCGTATCCACATTTCCTACGTCCATATTCTCAAAAACGTTTCATTTGAGGATGTTGTTACATGGCGATCTTCTTTGTTCATTGGGACCGCCTGCTACAAACGGTCTCATTTAACCGCCACAAAATGCAGATTTGAGGATGTTGTTACATGGCGATCTTCTTTGTTCATTGGGACCGCCTGCTACAAACGGTCTCATTTAACCGCCACAAAATGCAGCGGTAAATATTATTATGACAAAGAAAGGCTTGACCAACCTCGTTACCTACTGAAATTGAAAGGTATTCGAAACCATTTTGTCACGTATTGCAGATCTTGTTATTATTATACCCCAACCAGGAATTCATTATTTTATTTCTTCTTACATCTGCATATTTTAACAAATTTTGGTTGCCAATGTCAATTTCCAATCGCTAATTTCAACATTAAGGTTTGTGCTAAAAAAAAAAAACTTTTATTTCATATCTTTACTTCAATTTCAAAAGGAATAATCTCGCAAAATATGTGCAACATAGCTTCGTGAACACCCAGTGAAAAATGTGACTTTGTGTGCTTCTTATCCGTCGAAGCTCTTTCTCTAGAGCAAGAGAAGTAGCTTCACTTTCATGTCAGAGAATCTTCTGTGTAAACTGAAGAAGGGCAGGAAAATGCTTTGTTTACATAACTCGTTGGCTTGTACGGGGCTCGTGTAACAGTGCTGTGTGCACATGGGCTTCCTCGTCCTGGACGACAGAGAGCAGATCAAACACAGCAGATGGACTTGTCTCCAGACTCGTACATACTGCAAACATACATTTTCCACGAGGTTGGACGATTCTCGCGGTCCAGCCGCGTGTGTAGACAGTTGTGTGCGAGCACTTCAAGATGATATTACTTGAAGCTGTGTGGCTGGAAATGTTGCAAGTGTTTATACTAGTAACCTGTATGCATTACACCTACTTCCATTGACTTATTCTGTCAGAAATATTTCATTCCTAGAGTTGTTGGAAAATTAGGAGAATATTTACTCCATCCTATTTTCCTATTCAATGTAGTGTCGTATGCCGTGCATGATTAGACGATGGGTACGATGGCGCTGTTTAGCTGTTTGCAGACGAATCGCAGGTGTCCAGTAGTAGCGCACCACAATTTTCATTGGTCAAATAGGGACCCGCCAGTAACGAAAAAACTACGTCAGAAATGAATACATTACATTGGAGCCTAAGAAACAGTCAACCTTTCCCACAATTAATTACCATTCTTATTTATACTTTTGTACATAAGGATTAGAGATCATGGTTTACCGCGGGATAACTTGACTGTTGGTTTTCTTTGCACGTTCAGCTTATGAAATGATTACTGGCTTTCGCTTGTTCGTAGAGCTTTTGCCCTATGCGACTAAACCGATAAGAATATTTTACGCCTAATAATGGTCTGCAGACAGCTACTTTGTGTCAAACGTATATCACAAAATCATACATATAACAAGAAAATACAGTGTTTTCAAGGGTATGTTGGCACAAAAATTTGATTGTGAATGTCAAATTTTAAATTTTACTGTTTGAGAGAACTTCCGTCATGAAAACTGTTTAACTTGACTCATTATGTAATGCGCTGCGAATGTAAACGCCTAGATGCATTAACAAAAATGTAATTCGTGAAAAAATTGTAATGAATTTTCCAAACCAGGGATGGATATTTTTAATGATTAAAATTTCAATATATGTACTACCTATAGTGTCATTTTTTAGCCTACTTTCCTAAGGAAACTAAGACTTATGGGTCACTCTCCTGTCACTGAATTTGTTTTTGTGTATTTTCTCAATAAATCTGTAAATCTGTGAATCAAATACCTTCAAATTTGGTTCACGTAGTACACAACATTTTTCAGGTTCTTGCAGCGTGTTTTCAAAATTGTGGCAATTTAAACATTCAGGGTGCTCTGTCATAAATGTCACTAACCACTTTACCGAATGACACAAAACTATGTGTTTTGACAGCTCACCTTTCAAACATTACATTTACTATGTTTTGCTGTTGTATGTATGCAATTTGTAGAGATAGCTCAGCGTTGTATATCGTTGTAAGATATTTTACAACTTATTTTTTCGTTAGGTACTACAATATTTTATAAACCTCACAAACAATAGAATATATGACTGTGCTGAGTAATGAATGTTGACATGTTCTACAAGAGTATAAAATGTTATGCTGACGTAGGTGAAATAATACATATTTCCACATTAAAATAAATAAATATCCTACTTCAATGTACAGTGGAAAATTCAAGCAACTACTGAGAACACCACCTAACAATTGTGTGTATGTGACGTAAAAGTTCTTAATCACAATGTTTAAGAAATAAATTTTCTAATAGTAAATGTTCATGAGTTCAGCTGCTTAAATTATACACTGGCTGTCAAGTCTTTCTATAGCATGATTACATCTCTGTAGATCTTTTGTGGGTTTTAACTATTGGAAAATAATAGTTTTCTTGTGATATTCTTTACATAAATTTATAATATTCAGCTGGAAGTACTATTCACAAGATGTGTAGTAACCCCTGCAATGGTAAAATTTAGCTCCGCTGCTATCTACGCAGCGAAACTTTGTATGATATTTGACGAAACTTCGCGCAGCAGATAGACTCTGCCAAAATATTTAAGAAATCACGTAGCTGTAGTCGAGCCATCCTCCCTTCGGATTTCGTCGGAGTAGATATCCCGTATTTCTTGATTTATCTTATTATAAAGTGGAACTCAATTGACTACGTCCTTACTGTTCAACTGCCATTAACGTTCTTTTTCTACTAATATTCCATTCACTGTTCCTAACAAATTTGTCTTCAAAAGCTTACGTAACCTTTGCCCTTTACTTAAGAAGATTCAAAAACGAAATAACACTGCTCTGCCCTGAGTTTGAACTCGTCCGGGATGTTGCGATGTGTACCGAGTGCTAACGAAACACGTACCGCAAATAGTGAGTACAAACTCTTTTGCGGAGCGTGATTCGCTATGTTCCTGCGGAGCTGCGGGTTAACGAAGTTCTATGACGTCAATATTTAAGGAAGCTAACATACATAACAGTGGTGCTAGCATTTAGCTATGGGTGTTGAAAATGTGATTTCTCGTTATAGTTTCTGTCTCTTTGCTACTATTTTTTGTCTCTTGAAGACTTTCGTGGCAATAAAATACATATTTTATTTTGCATAAAATAACTTACTGATAGTTAGGTTAAAAAAAAATTTGTAGTGTTGGCCTCAGCAATTACTATTCCTCAGAATGATTCCCGTCTCATTGCTGCGACTATTGAGCTCGTTTTGGATTTTGATGAAAATAAAGAATATCGATTTACAAGTCTACAGGTTTTTCGCAAACAAAATGTAGTGTTTGCGATGAAAGACAATACGAGCATGTTATTTCATCATTTTATTAATTAAATGCTATACTGTAAACGATACTGGCACTATATAGTACAAGAAACGAATTTAAATACAGCATTTTAACTACCGTTACATTTGTGATATGAATATATCTAGGGTCATAAAACAATACATTTTTTTTTATTTTTACGTCTGAAATATTGTTCTTGTACACCCCTGCGCCATCTGCTAACTACAAAAACATCAACATACTACGTAGTTCCGCTGTCGGCCACTAGAGTCATTCGATACGTTTCGAATGTTTCGGTTTTGATTCCTCCTGGCCTCCATAACCTAAACGGATAATCTAACGCACTGATTTATTCTTGATAATTGTTAAAAGCGCGGAGCTGCGGTCTCAGTAATGTTTTTTTTTTAAATTTTGACTTAAATAACATAACTCTTCCACAAAAATTCAGATCTCATTGTTTTATTAAGTAATTATTTTCCGCTGACGTATTTTGTATCACCGGCCATTTTCCTCGTGGAGGTTACCACGATGTAGGAGTGGTGTCCACAATATGCGACGTGCATACGTAGGCCTACTGAAGATTTGCGTTCGCTACCGCTGCAACGTCACCAAACTCCGAAAATTGCAGTGCGGTAGCGAACTACGAGGCTTTCATATTCAGCCCAGCTCCGAATGCGGCGAACACAGATAAAGGGCTTCTAAACGGAACAAAACTTGCGATGTGTAATGTTCGAACTCAGGCCGCTGGTGAATGTAGAGCAAAGTCAAATCACATGACCTTCTATAAATTTCCATCGCTGTACCTGTAGTTACTCAGTTTAACGGAGGAGGTTTCCGAATGTCAGACACATAGAATTATGTGCCCTTTTTCTATAAATCGTTTAAATGTAACCACAAAATTGTGTAGTATGTTTCCTCACATTTTATTAAGGTACTTAACAATAAAAGTCACGAGAGTATTTATCTGCAGTTAAATATGCGTCTACTGTAAAATTTATTGATTTATACATATTTTTGTTTGTAATGTTTAGGAATTACCTACAGTTAGTTATTACTTTAAAATATGTGTAATATCAACTTATTTTCTTTTTGGGCCATCTCCATTTGTACTTCTGAAATATTGTAACAAAATATTTTAACATCAATATCTCAAAACACAATTTTTGTGTACGTACTCTTCTTCCATAAAAATCCTCATTTACAATATTACCCAGTAATCATATTGATTTTAAAATGAATTTACATGTTAATACAAAAGCTCTGAATATTCGTTTCCCTGTGCTAGGTCTCTGCTATAAAAGCTACTACATAATTTAATTATAGCTTATACAAAATCATCAACTGTACAATATGTGAAAATCTGACAGTTTACATAATATTTTGTAAAATATTCACCCGATTCAATCCTAGTACAGTATCATCATGCGTGTTTTTTTCTCTAAGTAGGCGATTTAGAAAAGGATACATACCAAAGTAGATAATGGTTTCGTTCAATAACTCTGGAAATCGTTAAACCTTATGATGTGATATGGCTAGAGACAGGATAATTTCGCGAATTCATTTTAGGACAAGATAGAATATAAAACCTGTGCATAAACGTGTTTCTTTGCGAGTGGGTAACGAATGTATAGAGACGTCCTGAAAAACTCTAGAGCAAATAACAGATCACCTACAAAACGAGAGACCAATCACAGACAGCCAAGTTCAAGGTTTGACTGCGACAGCAACAAATAGAAAAGTAAGTGAATTAACAATACATAAGGAAGTGAACTCAAGCCTAGAGGGCGTCAACACGCGAAATTGTTATGCATAGGCTATAGTTATAGCAGTTCATTGCGCATGCTTTAAATTAATTATAGTTTATCGCATTATGTCAACGATTTTGTGAAAATATAACATAGTTAACAATTTTGTATTACGTTTCGGAACTGTTCGGCCTATTTAAACCAACTTTGATTTACTATGACAGAAAAACATCAAAGCATTGTTTCTTATAAGATATATCGCTATCTGTCAACTGTTCTGAAAGATAAAACCAAATTTTGAAATTTTTTTCTAATATTTTGGAAACTACTGAAACTATTACAATCAAACTTGAGAATATGAGTAGTACTATGAAATTTAATTTCAACTATTGGTTTTTAGTTACTAAGACTCAAATTTTCCAATTGCCTAACAATGTAGGTTTTTTCCTACAATACGGGGTTAACATTTCAAATATAGTTGTATGAAAATAACTTACATCATTTTCACATATAAAGAAGATGAACTTTATATTTTCGTCGTGATTTTGTTAGATATTGGTGCAGAAATTTATTGGACTTTTTCTTCATAAATATGCAGGTATTCCTGTCCAATTCGTCAGCGGTTATCTTATAAAGAAGATCCCTGCTTGACAAAAAGGGCTTTATCGGTCTGATTCACAAAGATTAAGGTCCTAATTGTGAACGCTTCGTGGATAACCGTATTATTCTAGTATTTATTGTGTATTCTTTTGGTGATACAATATTTCTGGTATTAATTATTAAGACTTATTTAAAATGTCGCGCTATTTCATTAATTGGAATGATTAGGAAAAAAGAATATAGATCTAAACAAAGGTGCTCAAATAAAGTAGATACGACTGAATTGTACGTTAGAATCTTTTTCCTTGCCACAGCGGTTTTCACACAAAATGTTCTCATGTATTTTAACGGGCAACTACTTCTAAGAGCACAGTTACGGAGTCAAAATTTTACCACAAACATTCCAAAACATCCCTACATAGCATTTATATTACAGGAAATGTAGTACTATGGAATAATTTAACTATCGCTTCACAGTTCCTTGTGTGTGACTGCCAACATACTTACTTTTTTACTGCTGTCCTTCGCGGAAGCACGCACAACTCACCAAAGTTTTTTTCGGGTATCCCTTTCCAATTGCATTTCCGTTTTTCAGTGTATTACACAGCTAATTCGCTATTTCACTCTGTTGGAGTTTAGTGTGTCTTATTGAGGCGAGGTGGTTGGGGAGGAACGAATTTGGTTTAAAGTTTTTGTAAAATAATTTTGTACTGTTGCCACTCTTATTTTGAGGCTGCTTCAATACGAGTAGCATATTTTAATGCTGCAGCGTAAAGTTTGTACTCGTGCGAAAATAACTGACAAACTACCAGAACTAGCAGGTGTTGAAAAGTTGCCGGACAAAACTAAACTCAGTGAACATGGTGCTGCTCCTACATACGCCAGAAATAATTAAGCACATAGAGCAACTCACAGCGACAAAATGTAAAAAGTGCCATAGGATGTTTCGAATGTTGCTTTAATTCCCATACAAATTTGCTCATTTATAAGTTTTTCTAGGCCTATTGTTGCCAACCACCAGTACTACCTTTAAATTTTATTTTGCTCGTTTTTCTCGAATCGTAAATTTCATTTCTCGAATTCCTGAGACAATCATTTTTCCAACCGTGGTCAATAAGCAATTCCTGTTACTTTATACAATTATCTAGTCATTCATAAATATAATTTTTCGTAAGCTACTTAGCAAACCATAATCCCACAGCCTATAGCATCTTGGTTTTACAGAAAATAAAGACAAGGAAATATCATATTTTATAGATTATCCGTTAGTTCCTGTGAAGATGTCTGTCTGACAGAATACAATAAAGACGGAGAAAACAGTCGTGCTAGGAGTTATGTGCTCATTAACTGCCAATGAACATGTATTTCCATACATTCACGATACATTATCACATTCATGAGACATACCGTGGTATTCAGCGCAACTGGGGCTCTGTTTTTCGTAGTCATAGAGATTATTTGTAACTAACGAAAATGCTTTGGTGATTAAATGTCCCAGCGTTTTCTATCTCTGCATGTTGTGTAACACGACGAAATAGTTATATGTATCGTTCATCACTTCTCTTAAGGGGCCCGCCTCGTTGCCATAAAATAAAAAGTTTTACACCGAAACTAATACACGTGTGTTCACGCCGTTCATCTACGAAAAGAACACACACTTCAGACGACTGCCCTTAAGTATTTTCAAGACAACACACGTATTATAAATCCCATTTTACGGCACGTCAGAATGGGTCAAAACGGGGTTTTCAGGCTGCTATAGCGGAAAATATACTAGCCGAATACATCTGAAATTACTTAAGGGTAGTGCATTGGACTTTAGTAAAGTGATTTCGTAAATAAAACAATAGGGTCACCACTTAAAGTCCCATAGGAAATTTGTTCTTTTGCGAAGACTGCACTCCTTAAGCGTAGAGGCGACGCACCGTTGTATGGCCCATGCGACGTCGCCCTTAGCACCATACCTCACTCACACAAAAACATGTGCCACGAGGCTGGCCTCTTAATACATGAAGTCAATAACTACAATATCATAAAGTAAATATTGAAGACATGTTAACATAAATTTATGTAGGTCAGGTGCCAACTACCGAGAGCTAATGCACAAGTTACGGAATACAGCATCGTGTTCACCGGTCATGGAAAAAATGTTGCAATTTCGTTGAGTACCAAGTACTGTATAAAAAGTTATTATTGGGGGACATACAGACAGACAAACATACATACATACATGCATACATACATACATACATACACATACATACACATACATATAGACAGAGCGCGATATAGTAAGTCTATCTTTCCTACAGGAGAGTTGGTTAAAATGTATGCCATTGTGGCCCCAGACATTAACTATGAAACACAGTAAAATCTATTCACTTTGGTTATTTCTCCCACTGATATATTACGTTGTAAATAAATGTAAAAATACTAATAAGCTGCAAGGAAATAAAAAAATCCAGAGCTTTAAATGTTCTCAATTTACAGTGAATATTCTCTACATATATCTTGTCCCCTGATGCAGTGCTTAGCAAGTTAATACACGCACGGTTACATACGGTGTACTTTGGTCGCATCAGCTGTCACATATCTTCTCATTAACATTAAATTAATTATACAAGTCAGTTGTTCCATTATACATGTATGGCATCACATGTGGCATCATTCTTCTGCGGCGGATTTAAATTGAATTTCATTACGCGTGAATTATATTAATCAATATACTCATGTTCCAAGACGTTATTCAGTAAATCATAAATATGTATTCTTTAATACCAAAACAGTTCATACACGTAGATGTTTAACATTCCTAACACAAACTGTAAACATCAATTACTTAATCACTGGAAACAGTATTAAGAATATTTAATGATTAAATTAAACGTGAAAATTTAAATTTTAAACTGGCAGTTCAAAAATAATTAGAAAGTTACTATATACGAAAACAATTATTACTTACGAAATATTGCAAGCGATCTACTAAAGTCATAATTACGGATCGATAACCAAATCTTCAGCAATATTTGAAATTTTGAACACCAATTGCTATAGCAAAGTTCAATTATTTATTTTAAAATCACGAAATATTGTACATTTCCTGGAGGTTAAAACAACTAAGAATATTTTTAAAAATTAATACTAAGCAACTTGGAAATTTGGTTAATTATTACAATATTACCGAAACTACCAAAACGTCATCATATTTGTGCATCAAATCAGACCCGTGACCATTAAGTTAATTAAAAAAGCGCACTGTTTTATGGATTTTCTTCTGAGCTCGTCAACAACTAATTATGTTATGAATAAGCACTTAATTACGAAACATATGTTGATTGGTTCAGCCTATCACTTCCCCGCAGTGTGACTTCTGACGACGGCAGAGTGATGGAGTAGGTAATGTTAGCAAATGTAAACTTGGAGAGAAGTCATCAGCACTCGCTTGTTTAGTGATACATTAGAATATACTGTATACATTTTAAAATTCTTCTGTTTTAAAGAGATACCATGTAAGTCTTTCGTCGACAAATAACACCTTTGTAAAGTTCGTGCACTTAAAAAAAACTTAATTTTTTATTAACCGATATCTGAATATATAATTTATTTATATGTTATGAATATATATTTAAAATAGGACATATTCTAAATACTAAGATATTTACTTAGTAACCAGCTGGAAGAAATATTATCAGCAGCAATTGTAACATAAACCATTCTATTTCTCCCACAGTTAGTTAATAACAATTGAGTTTAATGAAAATTAAATTAATTAACTAATAAAATGTATTCTTAGCAGCGCATTAAGAGCGTTGTCTAGCTAGAGATATTTTACCCGTCCGAGGCCGAGAGGCGCCTGAGGATAAGAGCGATACAAGAACACATGGCGGATAAGTAGTAGCCTCTATGAACAAGACTTTGATAAGCATACAGTCATTCCGTTACAGTTTCGCTTCTATCAGGCGATCAGATGTGGCCAATAATTATATATTATAAAGAAACTGCATAAGAATGCTGTGATTGTTTCTGGTGTTTATCTGCCCCGTAGCAGAATTTTCTTGTGTAAAAAATGTTGGTGAGTGAGTGAGAGAGATTTTGGTCAGCGCTTAACATCGTGGTCTTTAGCACTGGTGAGGGATGATATGAGGTGAGTATGGAGCAGAATCGGAATGAAAGGGCGGGGGAAACGAGAGATCCCCGAGAAAACCCACCGATCAACGGCATCGTCCGGCACGATTCCCACATGCAACAATCCGAGGACCGACTCCGCTGTAAAAATATTGGTAAAATGCCTTCAATTAATGAGTAATGTTTACACTACGTAGTACTGCTGTTTTAGTGTTGTGTTTGTACTGTACACTGTTTTAACTTGTCAAATTCCGCCATATTTGGTACAACGTCTTCCTTTTCGTGTTTCTTTTAGTCTGTCTGTTATAACAAAAATAAAGAACACTTATTGTTAGGTTAATTAATGGTTCATACCTCGTTGCAGTTGGTTGATGTTCCTCGGGGATTTATTTTTTGTGGTTGATTTGATCGTCTTGGAGCATAAAGCTTTATCGTTAGAGACATGAACTTTTCGCGAAAAGAAATTTGCCTCACTTTGTGTCAGTGACTTGTGTGCACGTCTGCAGACTTGCTTCACGGTCAGAGATTGGATGTTTTGACATTCGTGTGTCGTGGGGTTTTTACACGCAAATCACAGACGTGTGGTGTTACAGTAACCTTATTGTGATTGGTACAGTCAAATGAGAAACGTCACAGTTCAAAGGCACGCTGCCAATATCTATGAAGCAGAACTGCAGACATGCACATAAGGTACTGGAACAAAGTGGGGCAAAATTCTTTTCGCGAAAAGTTCATGTCTCTATTTATCGTCAAATAAACACTAACCTTAAGCAATTATGTACTGTACATCCACAAAAGATACAGTCATATAAAGTCCCACTGCAGGAGGAAATCACCATTTCAAAAATGTTGACATTTGAAACTTTTGTGATGAAAAGATACATTTTTATTTTATCGAATCCGGTAGACAGTTAGTACTGAGTAAGGTAACGCGACTTGAATGTTATTTGTTTATGCTGTATTTAGTAATGTACGTAGCCTGATTTCGAATACTTCAATTCATGATTTTATAATTTTACTACCAAGGTTTCGAAAAATATCGTACCGATTAAAACCAAATTGTATTTTAGACACTTTAATATCTAAACTTCTATTTAAATAATCTTAATTGTTGTAGGTGCACTGTGTTAGGAATAAACATGATGTAAATGAGTAACCTTTCATCAGAACTACATAATAGATTTTTCCTTTATAAACTCTTTATTGGCACCCACATTTAAGGAAAGAAGGCTAATAGAGTAATGCTGGTGACTTCTTGTTTTATGCTGTACTTTAATCCGGGATTCTTCAGTCTTATTTGTGAAAGTATAGCGCAAAGTAAGAACATACGCTTGGCTGTTCATTTTTTAAAACTAATTTTCGTTATTTTGATGTTTGTTGTTGGAAGCCCGAAGAATACGTTTATAATCGCCGTGCTGTATTTATGAAAACAAATAAACAAAATTTGACATTCAGTTTATTTTAATACACATTGGGGATAAGTTTATCAGTTTTGCGTAAAACGTAACGTGCGTTGACACACTACAACATCGTTTATACGCTGAGCGAGCACTTCGCTTAGTGAAGAAAGGAAGTAAACAATATTTAGAAAACTTATAGTTTAACATATATATATATATAGTTTAACATGTATATATATGTATATTAGAATTTAAAAAGGGTTTTAAAGTGTATTGGGTAAACTTAACGTTTCTGATCAATCTTGTCTGTACGAGAGTAGTACTATCGCTGTAACTGTCTTACAAAAGAAATCTTTTCTGAAATTGCTATTTGCGAAACTCCTGGACGTGATATTGCCATACTTAGAATCTTGGCGTCTATCTTCATTGCGGTTTAACGTGGCTGGTTAAGATACGTATCAAAGGAAACTACAGCAGAAATATTTTAATTTCATGTTGAAACTATGTCAGATTATTTAAACGAGATTTTTTGTTTGTTTTAAATTTCTAATAACGAGACTTCTAAGATTTTTAGAACTAATTACCGACATCATTTATGAACTGTTCAAATGTTCAAATTATTATGAAATACGCAAACTATTTCAATTATTGTTAAATCTGGTAACATAAGAAATGTGGCAAAATGTTAAACAGTTTTTGTCATTCAAATTAGACAAATAACATAATATTTCGTAATATAGGAGAAAGACGTACGCAAATTTTACGAGTGTCACTAGAAGAAAAATGTCCTTTGATAAGAAAAAATAATGTTAACACTGTTCTTAATGCGTCACTGAATTGGATTGACCTTTCAAAACTTGGTCCGAGAATAACGACTTCAAGAAACACACGGCCGTTAAATTTACGCCTCGTCGAAACTCTTTCTTCCAAAAAGACGAGTCAAGTTACACTTCAGTTGAAAATTCCTAACCTGGATTGCTACTTGCCAGCAACGCAAGTTTAAATTGGTTGTTAAAAAAGCATGCAACACTGAGTATTTGCTGGCTCTCAAGCTAATTACCACTTTCGAATCCTATAACGATAAAATGTTTTTACATATGTTTTGTGCAGACTTACAAAAATCTTAGGATCAAAATAAGGGCACTAATAAAATATGTAAATAAAACCGCATTGCTTTGACAATAAAGTCTACCTGTCCAACGTGTTTCTTATTTAAAATTACGTTACAGGAAACATATATCCAAAATACGTAATTTAAAAATGTCATGAAAGGATAAATACAAAGCAATTTATGCAAAAAAAAAATAGAAAACACTGGTAGATACGAAATCTCTGCATGACTGACCGCATTCATTTTTTTTTAAGAAGAGGGCAGAGGTGTTAAATAATTCTTCGTGGAATTCTCTGAATCCAGTGAGAAATCACAGTGCAATTTTTAATTTCTACTGTACAGAAAATATACACATACCTGTAAAGCAGTTAACTAAATAAAAAGTGTATACTGCGTGAATTTACACAACCTTAGTAGTCTGTAAAAATGGGTAAAGTTTCCATGTACACGTATTCTTCAAAAGATTACATGTTACGAAGCGTAATGACCGTTTGATGCTCTCTGTGATCACAGTTCAATAAACTTTGTCATAGTCTACTTTACAAGTAAATGTTGAATTTAGTAGGATATGAGCAATAACAGTTTTTGTCATTGCTGTACATTTTTGTTAACTGGTGTACTAACAAATAATTCTTAGCACATGTCTAGTTTCTGTTCCTGGACAGAAACTCTTGCATGACAAAGCGTAAAACCTATATATTCTCATAACTTTCCTGTTCAGTGCAAGCATAAACGAAAAGAAGTCTTCACAAATTAAGAGTGTTTAACTATTCCTTGCATTTTTTAAAATAAATCCTAACAAAGAAAAATACAGCAGTAAACGTTTGACGAATACCATCCGAACAAATACAAGCATGCCCATTATCAAAGATGATTTAATTTTAGTTGTTTAAGACTTTCTCGTTCATATCTGGCATATGCTTATCTACTACATCTTTGCGATTAGCGCAAAATTATGATTGTAGTTACATCTGTAACATAGTTTTTATCACGTCAGCATTCATCACTCATTCGGGTTATATAAAACACATACTAAAAATCCGTGTAACAAAATAACTCAAAACAGGATTTATTCATAGATATAAACTTGTATATGTTAAAACATAATTTAGTGTAATTAATTTTTGCTAAAGCCTCAAGAGAACAATTTTTCTTTAATAAATATATGTTTTGCTGTTCCTGCGATAGGTGTGACTGTGTAAGGAGTGCATGAAATATACGACGTCCCACTTTTTGCCGTTTACTGTTTGTCGTAATGTTTATATACTGTTTTTAACTTCTGATGATTGTTGTTTAATTAAACCAAAGTCTTATCAAATTAAGTGATTCGATGGTGCACCGAGTTACTGACTCCCACGGGCGTGGCTAATATTCGTACTGACCCATCAATCACGCTCGGTCGCTACACTCAGGGCCGTATTTATAAACGGCTTTCGAATGACAACTAACTGCTTACCAATGCTTTCTCTATGGAGATAGCAATTGATTGTCATTCGAAAGCCGTTTATCGATACGGCCCTAAGTGAATGTTGAGTCAGTAGCACCCCGCTATCTGCCGTCGACGCGGATTAAGCGGCCTTGTCGGCGGTCTGCCGCCCCGACCTAGTTAGTGACCCTTAAAATTCCGCTTGACCACCGCAGTTAACGTCGCGCCGCCGATCATCTTCACTCGCGTCCCGACTCTTGCCAGTCCGGCGATGTTCCCGTTCTCCCGTCGTAGTTAATTAACTGACCGGGCCGTCTCGGCAGCGGTCTGCTGCCCTGACCTATCGACGCCCTAACCCCTGAAGTCCCCCAACGACGCGAGCACTGGCTTGCAGCTTCCTTCCACGCCCGCAGTTAGTTTAGATCCCCCCCTTCCCCCCACACTGGCCGAAAACACGCCACCAGTCCCGGTATTGGTAATCCGGCCAATGGAAAGACAGCATGCAGAAACAGTCCCGCCTACCGAAGCCAGCACTACAGTACACCTTCGCAGCATTCATTTAAGTTATTTTACATATTTCATTCCAAAATCTGGACAATTCTCATTAGCTTACTTAAATTATTTTACTTATTTCAATTAACAAATTACTCAATCGAAATGTATAATGCATGTTATTTTGCATTGTCTCTAAGCCTCGTTTCCATAGGCTGCTGCACCCCCTCAGCCCTACTGACGAGAGTGGTTCAGCGGAGGGGTGTGGGAAGAGTAATGAGGGAGGACAACGCCAAGCCTGTAAGACACCACCTGCTCTGTCGGCCAGAGGGAACGGCCCAGATTCTCAACATTTTTCAATTATTTCATTTAATGTCAATAAAAATCCTTATAGCGTATTTTGCGTGGCAAATTCGGTATCGTGACGCGATACCGAATTGAATGAATGGTCGCATGACTAGACAATTCCAATTTAAAAGATTATCCTAATTAAGTACATATTTTCCTTAATAATTACTTACACCAATACCTGCACGTTATAAATAATATTATAATTAATTACATAAATGCATAAGGTAACTGTAACGACGTTACCCTGAATTTTGGGACATTCGGAACAATTTTTATAATTTATGTAACTTCTAAATATGTCGCTGTATTCAAATTGTCCCATGAGGAGTGAGTGAGAGAAATTTTGGTGAGCGCTCAGCATCGTGGTCTTCAGCGCTGGTGAAGGGTGACATGAGGTGAGTATGGAGCAGCTTCGGAATGAATTTGGGGGGGGGGAGGAGGAGATCTCCGAGGAAACCGCCGACCAACTGCTTCGTCCGGCACGATTCCCATGTGCGAAAATTCGGGGACCGACCTCGCAGGGAATCGGACCCGGATTGCCTTGGTGACAAGCGAATGGTCTGACCATTCGGTCGCTGTGGCCCCGTTACCTCATGATAACTATAGGAATTTTTACAAACCAAAGAAGTATTTTGTACACACGCCACTGCAGCAAATGGTGTGTCACATAAAACCAGAGAATTCACAAACAAAAGGACTTTGTTTGCGACTGGCAAACGTAGGTAAACCTATACAATTCCACACGAAATTAGTTTAACACAAACGAACAACCAAGCACAAAAAAATTCAAAGAAAAAACTCCGATTATTCCACAAGAGGAACACCGTCAATAAGTTAAGACAAAAATAATAATTTCAACAACAAACAGACAAAACAAAACAATCAACAAAAAGCTGGATGTAGACGACACAGCAAATCACAGACACCGTGTTTTACTGTCCAAAGTTATTGTGTAATTTGCATTAGTTTGGTTTTTTCAAGGTGTCTGTGATTTTGCTGTGTCGTCTACATACAGTTTGTTGTCTGGTTGTTGTAACTTTGTTTTGCTAACTTATTGACAGAGTTCCTTTTGTGGAATAATCTGAGTTTTTTTGTTTGTTTATTAGTACCTGGTTGCTCGTTTGTGTTCACATTTCTTGCAACTCACTGATTTATTCCTTGCGGAATTGTGTATGTTTACCTATGTTTGCCAGTCGCAAGCAAAGTCCGTTTGTTTTTTACTTGTTTGTGTATATTCTCTTGTTTCCTGTGACACATAATTTTCTGTAATGGCATATGTCCAAAATAATTTAGTTTGTAACTCGGCCATTGCAAAAATCGTTTTCAAAAATATGAATTTTTGTCCTTATTTCGCTCTGATATTCGAAACGTGAAAACAGAGTTGGGTAAATTAATCGCCAGGACGTTGCAAATAATTATTAATATTTGTGTTTTAAAAATGCAGATTCCTGGAAAGCATGCCAAGAGCACTACACATAAAGTTTATGGTAGCGGCAGTGAAGAGTCGTCAGACAAAACGCAATCTGTCTCTCTGATGTTTCCACTATCAACATTCTATTTGTGTGAAAATTATGATAGCTTTTACCAGAAACGCAAGCCATATTTGTGAGATAAACGTTTGGTATTCAAACAGTGGTGAACATTGTATTAAATGTTGAATATACACATGAAGTGTACAAAATTCACTTTGACGGTACAACTGCAAATACTGGCATAGTTACTGCAACCTCTTCATTGTAAGTTTGTGCCATTGTTTCCGCCGGCGATTGCCTCTCTTTCCGAGGATACGTCAAGCCATATCTACATGCATATCTACCTACATACTTTCCTGCTTGCGTGCTAGCATATACGCACTACTAGCAGTGCGTCTGCGGCTTTGCTCGCGTGTGTTTTACTCATACACCAGATATGTAGTTCACTCATCAAG
Source organism: Medauroidea extradentata (assembly GCA_003012365.1). NCBI lineage: Eukaryota > Metazoa > Arthropoda > Insecta > Phasmatodea > Phasmatidae > Medauroidea > Medauroidea extradentata. The sequence goes on from PNEQ01114439.1 coordinate 61,335, forward strand.
CGTTAGAATGACAAATATTCTAGGTTAGCTAACTCTGTAGCAGGATAAGTACATAGATATTGCTGTCCATGCGAAAAGCAGTCTTAAGGGGTATTGATCCCTACCACCTTGGATTTATCTGTTTCTTCTCGATAACTTCTGTTCCAATCGAGGTATCAAAATTTTTGTCACGACAAGACATACATACAAACTTAATCGATTTTCTGTAATTGCTGGAACCATAATATATTCATTATTTTGCAGCGGGAAAAGCTGAAAAGGAAAAATTGCTTTATTTACGGGAGCGACTACAGAGGCCGCAATATTAACAGAAACAATGCCACATCGATTCCAAAAAGTGAATGAAACAATAAACTATGCCTTGTCAGCGTGGAAAAAGTAAAACAATGCGTCTATTCCCTGATTTACAAGAAAAACAGTAAAACCGATCTGACAGGTATCAATCCCCCTTAAGTTTGCCCCTGCCACTAACAGCGACTTCGCCTGGGCTACATATGTATATTATACGTTGACGTCGTGGGGTAGTTACAGACTCTTAAATGTAAGAGGGTATTCGAATGAAATACATAGTTTACGTGGTATTAAGCCTGATTTCTCTCGTGCACAACCATTGGTTACAGTGGCCTCAATTACATGTTTGTTTTTCAGAAGTTAAGGCTTAAATTAAAAATAAAAAAAACTTACTGGATACTAAGTTTAAAATCAATCAAAACCAGTATAATTGCTAACGTTAAAAATAATATAGTAGAAAATAGCTGATGATATTTAAACGGCTAAACAGATTTCCTTGAATTATAGCGAAGATGACACTCGATCAAGTCACCTTTCAAACAAATAAAAACTATATCAAAATCGGTTTGTTCGTTTAGGAGCTACGATGCCACAGACAGACACACAGATACACACATTAAACTTATAACATCCCTCTTGTTTCGTCGGGGATTAAAAACCTTCACTTGAAGTTTAGTGCTATTACGGAGTTTTGGCGGGTTAATGATCCGCAGAAATATAAACATATTTGGTGCCCAAACCTTGAGGTTAGTGAGATAGTATATGTGGGCTGATGCTGTCGAGGAACTTCAGTGGATAGTAAACTGCATAAATAATTTTTACTACTTTTGAACGACTTCATCCAAACTACACTAATTTCATCTGCCTTCAGTTATTGTGTGTCAGAATGATACGTTTGCACAGCCTTTAACGGAATTTGAGCCCAGAACCTCTCGAGGAATAGGCCGGAGCTACAGACAGCTGCGTCACAAAACTGCACAATACAACGAAATTATTCATGAAAACCAATTTTAAAAATCAAATATTAATTCCGTAGGATTATGGAGGTTACACAACAACACGTCTCGATAGAACTGTAGAATGAAACACCATATAATTTATTTCTTACTACCTTCTTGCTGTCTTAAAAGTTTACGAACTAAGTTTTTTCTTAAAGTGATCTTATAAAATAAAATAAAAATCGCGTAAATTTTTTAAGCACTTACGTTTACATCATTCTGACACGAACATCACCTCAATATCTCTACTGGTTAGATAAATATAATCGGCTAGATAGAAATTAATTTTGTGCCTCCCCTTAAGAGTGCATGGTAGATAAATAAGTGCTGAAAACAGCAATTGATTCCTACGCCTTTTTCGAAGTCAATATGTATAAAATACTCAATGACAATCCTAGATAATAGTATTTGCCAACTTAATGAGTGAATATTTATCCAGAATTACTAATTTGTTACGCGTGATCTCTTGCGCCGCAATTAAATGTACGAGGTTTCGGCGTCAGAGACTGTGCCTCAGAAACTCGTAACACTGAAAAGAACTTTGTTTAAAACGTTGGCTAAAACTGTTGTCTAGGATTGCTATTGATTAATTTTCGCAAACTGGCTTCAAGAAACCTACAGTTATAAATTAATGCTTTTAGCGTTAAATTATGTGCCACGCCCTCTTAAGGTGTCGAATTTCGGAAAATCTTAGTTTTACATCATACATATTTGTATAAGTATCCACGTGAAGTGAAAATCATGATGATAGCCCGTTCAGTCGAAGCAAAATTGAACCTTCATTAAAACACGAATATCTCCCCTACGTACGGTACTAAGAGTTCGAATTTTTTTAAATTATTAAAACTTGCTTGCGGTCACTTACCTACTCATCATCCTTTGGCAAAAATAAACTAAATATCTCGATGGGTTCGATATATATCTAGGATATATCTAAAACACATTCCAGGCCTTTTTACCTCCTGAGAGACTGAATTTCGAAAAACCCTTGAATTGCATCGTAGACTACTTTACTGACGTCTCTTGGAAGTGAAAAACACGACAATATCCCGCTGGGTTCCAGATATATCGACGATAATTTTAAAACACATTTCATCACTTTTGACCTCTTTTCACCTCCTTAGTTGGCGAATTTCGAAAATTCGTGAAATTACTTTTCAGGTATTTGAGTAAACATCAGTTTTAAACAAAAATCACGTCGATATATAACATATCAATGGGTTCGATATATATATATGTATATATATATATATATATATATATATATATATATATATATATATATATACACATATATATTATATTCGATTATGAATCGGAGACATATTTTTCCTTTTTTACCTCTATGGGGCCATATTCGGAAAATATATGAAAATGGTATTTTGTATACTTACATAAGCATCAATCTAAAGCAAAAAGCACTTCTATATCCCGATTGGTTCGATAAATAAGGAGAAATAATCGAAAACACGTTTCGCGTATTTTCACGCCTTTAATTACCAATTTTCGAAACGTCTTGAAGTCCTGTGTTAGTCACAAAGTGTTTATCAGCGAGGATATTATCGCCATTATGACACCATGTACAGACTCGCATGTACATCACTGATATCAGCGTACAGGCCTTCACTGACAAACGTTTAAATCTTCGTTATGTTGAGACAAGTAAAGTGGTCCAAATATTTAAGTTCGCAGAGGCTGTGAATACCTGTGAATTGTGGTCTGTGAGTTTCGACTTCTGCTTTGAAGTAGCAACTACTGTGCCGTTACAAACAACTCCAGACATTTTCGTACGGCTTTGTGACGACTTGCGAAGACTGTGTAACGTGTGTAGAAGCGGTGGAACAAAGTTTGAGTAATTGTTAAGAATATTATCAACTTGTGTGGTGTTTGCATGAATGTACTCTCACCTAGGATTAACTACTGTATTGTTTATAATGTTAAATAGTTATTTTCTTCCCATCATCAACCAAATACTTTCACTGTTTACTGGTCGTTCTCATTCCCACTCACAAGCTCACTTTAGAGGGTATAGCGCGTAATTCAATGCTAAAAGAATCAGTTTAAACTTACAGGTTTCTCGAAGCCAATTTGCAAAAATAAAAAAAACAGCAATCCCAGACAATTAGTTTTTGCCAACGTTCAGAGCAAACATTTTTCTCGAGTAACGTATATATGACGCCGCAATCTCGTACATTATTAACTGCTGTGCAAGAGATCACACTTGACTAATGCATCATTCTGGGTAAATGTTTGCTCGTATTTTCTAGGATTGTTGTTTTGTAGTTTAATTTTTTCCACATTGACTTTCAAAACCGTGTAGCTTTCAATTGGAGTTTTCAGCGTTTGGATATGTACCACACACTCCTAAGGACGAGACTATCACTGGTCGTTGAGGAATGTGGGTGGCTCTTAACATGAAGTGAGTTGTACTGAGTGGCGACAAGGGTAACGTAAAGCAGAGTTGCTCTGCCACATTTGAAGCTAATTTGCATAGCATATTTTTGCTGGAAGTAGAAGTCTGCAGAATCTCACATTTTGAGGACTTCGCCATTGACAGCTTTAATAATAAACAATACAATACAGTAAAAAGTATCTAGGAATATTCGTATAGAATGAAATTAATCGGTTGGTGCAAAGTTACCCGCATAGGGGTGTGAAGTAAACCTACTTTACGGTAGGGTAACTGAGGTGACAACGGAGCTGCCTCAGAATGACCGGTCGGGGGAAACTTCAGCTTCCACAACCGAACTGCGACGTCGTCTGACGAAGAGGTCCTGGGAGTGATCCTTGGTGAGACGCAAACACTGTAACCGGTACACCCGGGCTGTCAGCTCCGCCCGCTTGACGCGCTACTAAACGTCACAAAGTGCAGTTTGTTGTTACTTCATCGCAGCTTGCTAACCTCGCACATCACGACTTGTGTGTCGAGTTTCAAATATCCCCTACTCTGCGATACTACGTGAGATTCCTTTGTATTTCAATTTATGTCAATGGTAGTAACAGCTTTATTGTTTATTTTGTGGACTGTGAGCTTGAAAGCTATTATTTTAATGGTTGTGTTTTTGTTTCTACATTTGTTTTGTGGTACGGACAGTGTGAACCGGACAGTTCAAGACGCCACACATCTACACAAATGCAGAGTATGTAGACATGCTGATTGTCTATGTCTTCTCCAACTCTTGTAGTTCCGCTGCAGCTGTAGAAGAGTATCGCCACTGTTTTCCCACGGGAAGAATTCCTGACTGAAGAGTGTTTTTCAGGGTTTGTAATACATTGCGGGAGAGTGGTTCGCTTCCTAGTGCTCATGTGAGTTCGGAAAATACATGATAAAGTAAATATACCGTTAATATGCAATTTGCTTAGTTTATTTGAAACTCCTTGTTACTGAAACGAGAACACAAAAGTACAACAATAAAACAATAGGACACATTTACATGTTTTCAGTGTTTTTCATCCAAACGAGGCTATCTCGATAATCGTCACATATTGACCTCATGTTCACATGAACTTTTTTGATCACAATGACCAATACTATCACGTCCTAGAATATTGCCATTTCCTCCCGACTCACGCTGTATATTTCGGTCACTGGGCTAATGGAAATACAATTCATTGTGCGTATTGTGATATGCTCAGTACTCAACGCAATATTATTTTTCGCATTGCGGACACTACAAATTACTCATAACGTGTAGTGGATATTTTAGTTTCATCCCCAACGCGTTCCGAGTATCTATTTTGCATTTACCCACAATGCGTATTCAGTATTTTGCATTAACCCATAACGTAATCTCCCTAACCATTATGATACAGCAGGGAAGCATTGTACGGGACACGAATATACCAGGAATACGTTATGGGTAAATGCAAAACACTCAAAATGCGTTGTAGGTAAAAAAGAATTCGGCCAGTAGTTAAATTTGGCGATTAAAGTTCTTGGTCGCGTTGTACAAGCCATACGCTACTAGTAAACATACTCAGTGACAGCCTGTATACACCATAGTCTACTGGTCAGATCGTCTGGTCTGACAAATTAAACACAAAACTATCTTGGTGTCAAATAATTTGTCCCTGTTATTGACGCTGCCAGATACACAAACATGCCCACAAATAATTTTCACTATGGTATACAAAACATAATTTGCATCTGAAAAAGTCTGTGAAACTAATATTTAAATAGCGCATGGGCAAAGGATTTACGTTATAGTAACAAGAACTACTAATAAGTTTTATTCTACAGTATGTACATAAAAAACCTTTACAACGTCAAACTGTAATAAAAAAAATTATGCAAAAAGGTATCTGGATGGGGTTTGTGGCATTGCGATCAGAATCTCTCCAAGTTCTTATGTGAATTTTGTCTCAATGTTCATTCGATAAATTTTGATATGTGCACCATTAGTTGCGCGTAGAACATCAAGCCAATACTCAATTTCCTTCCATGTTCTCTTAAGAAGGCTTGAATCAATGGTGGCAATGGCTTGCCTGATCCTACGCTTCAGTTCATTGATGTTGGGAACTATTGAGTGATGCATTCGATCCTTAACATAACCCCAAAGAAAGAAATAAAGTGGCGTTATGTCAGGCGAACGAATTGGCCACAACATTAGACCATCTATGCCGATCCACCTGTTTGGAAATTTTCATCGAGATAGGCATGAACTGCCAATCCCCAGTGGGGTGGAGCCCCATTCTGCTGAAGTATGCAACGAACTTGAATACCATCCAATTGTGGGACAGCATATTCAGTCAGCATATCGAGATAGACATTGGCTGTGATTGTTTTGTCAGCAAAGAAGAATAGCCCAATTATTCGGTTACTATTAGCCCGCACCACACGTTAACTTTTGGGCTATCGCACACGAGATCTGTGGAGTCATGTGGGTTCTAAGAGCCCCATATCCTGAAGTTGTGCCTGTTTGTAAGACCCGACACATGAACGTTGCCTCGTCAGTAAACAGAATGCATTCAAGAGAACCATCCTCCATGTCCATTGGAGCCAGCATGTCTGTAGCGAAAGCTTTACGGCGTGGTCCACCATCTGGCAGAAGAGCCTGTAACATCTGCACTTTGTAAGCGTAGATTCTCAGGTTTTTATGAACAGTTGAACGAGGTAACTCTAATAGTCTGGCAGTAGAACGAATAAACTTATTAGGGCTCCGGACAAAGGCTTCACGAACATGTTCAATGTCTCCCACACTTGTGCTTGGCCACCCGCTGTCTCTTTGCTGCCACTCACGGATTGTGGGTCTTGAAGGTGGTCCTCTTGCATATTTGGCCCTAAAGTTATGTTGCACCTGCGTATCTGATTTTGTTTCGATAATCCAGGTTGCACATTGTGCTTTTTCTTGAGGTGTAGCCATCGTCTGCATTGATTAGATATCAGTTAACATCCACACCTGCAACAACCAGACAAAATTCTCATAAAAACTTGGAGATATTCTGATCGTAATGCCACAAACCCCATCCAGATATCTTTTTGCATTATATTTTTATTACAGTTTGAAGTTGTAAAGGTTTTTTTATGGACTCTGTATGACAAAAAATACCCCATCAAACCGAATGTTCAACAAGTGCATCTTCAGTTCTGGGGATAATTTCACTTAATTTACGTATCCCTTTTCTGTGACTTCCTATGCTCCTAAATTCAGGAAATATAGTTACTCAAAAGTGTAGCTAATAAAGCCTACAGAACTTACTTTATGTTAAAGCACCTACAGACATGTCAAAATTGTGACGTTGCGTATTTGGACATTTTTCCATGGAGAAAAGCATTATTTGAAGCATTGCCTGAAATTTCCCATCATAATAATTTTGAACCACGCACCGCGAGAAAAACTATTTTTACTATACCACATACCGGAAAATGTAATCTTCGAATACAAAACAAATTTAATTAGTGTCCAGTTAAGCTCATATAAATAGCCATGCAAGCCAAAATCTTGGTGCCATGTGTTTGAACATATCGTCCTCAGTGTAAGAAATTGTTTGGAACCGTACCACACTTACGTAAAGGAATAATGAGAACGTACACATGGCGAAGAAATTTACCAAGTATGTAAGGTACGTAGGCCCCTAAATTATACAAACATTTATGACATAGGATAAATGCCAATTTTGTACGGGAATGATACAATACTCTAAGGTGAATTTCCCGTACCACGCATTAAGTTAACTACCTCCATTTAACGCATAGGAAATTTACCAAAGTTTCTTAATTGTGTGGCGAAAAAGTAATGTCAATTAGTATATGATCCATAAAACTGCTATTATAAATAGATAACGGCCAGAGAAATTTTAATTATGGTACTGCACGTCAATAACGACAAAAATTATCTACATACAAATTCGTTAAACTCAATGATAAAAATAGAGTAATTGTAAAGTTTTTTTTTTGTTGCGAATGTATTGATATTATGTTTTAGTGTTTCTGATATTTTACTACCTACTATATTTGCGAACTTAATGTCACATTTGTTCTCCTTCATTTTCTATAATCTGTTTTCTAGACAATGTTCTTCCACGAAAAATATTCAAAAGCCCAAATGTTTTACCCATACAGGTAGAAAACTGATATTATTAATCTGGTTCTTTTTACATGCGCCCGTCAACCTGTACCTATAAGCCTTAAATTTATATTAATCCTGGTGATTATTAATGTGAATTAAATAGGGAGAGGAAAATGTCATTCGTTCAGTGACCGACACGTCATAATTCAGTGTCCTATGCAGACTCGAGTCCCATCTATCCATACATTGTCTACTGTTCCAGTGAGAGCAGCTAATGGACAAATGAACGGGACTTAGACATACACGGGACAGTGGACTTTAATACGCTGGTCATTGAATTAGTGAATTATTCGTTAAACGAGCCGAAAAGACTGGGAACAGCAGTGATACAGTAGCGCGGCTAATGGAGTAAGGTAGATTGCTGTGTACAGATGACTTACCACGCGGCACTGAGGAGAGAAGGGGAAGTGAGATATGAGGAATGATCAGTGGTCCAGAAGCTGACTTCCGTCCCTCGACACTGGCGATGTCCAGCGAGCATGCAGTATCCTCCAAAGCTGCTGCATGCAGTCACAGATTACGTAATGCTACAGAGGCGAAACTACCGCTCCTGAGACGAACTCGAGTCGCACTAGCCAGCAGTCAAGATGAGCGCCTGGATCGCGTTAACTTTCTCGCTCCTCGGAAATGCTCGGGCGCATTCGTTCATCCTCGGCTATTGGGCAGACATCTCCCCTCCTATCCTCGTCCCCTGTGACAGTTAGTTTAGGTTTCTGTTAGTCTAAGTAATATTTGGTTACTTCCAAATGAAAAAAAAAAAACTTTACTCTGAATCTAAGAACGGTTTTGCTAGATTAGGAAACTACGATATAAAAGCATGTGTGTGGCGTTGTCTTTACACTTAATCGCCGATGATAAACGAATGCTCCCGAGTATTTCCGAGAAGCAAAAAAGTTAACGTGACCCAGACGCTTGTTAAATCAGATGTCGCAGGACTGTCGGATTTACAAACATGAAGATTGCATAAATAATGCATAAACTTTATATTATGTCTATGAAATCATCTCAACAGTTAGAAAAAGAGCTCAGAATGTTGAGTGGTGGACAGATTTGTGTCTTGCAAAGCTAATAACAATGCAATAAAACTACCGTTCAATTTAAAAAATTCCATTCTCGAATTTGTTAAGTTTTTGGCAGTCTGAACACACTTAATGCCAGCGATGCATAAGTTCATGTAATCGAATTTAGTGATGATACCAATCCAAGACATTACTACTATGGATCATTATTAAAGGTCACTTCACACCACCCAGTAGGTGGAACCTTTCTGCTGTTACTATATGAGTGCGTGGATATGTCGACCGTGAAGAGGACCGCCACATGTTATGTCATATGCAGATGATACAACATGTATCGTCCGATCACAATACGTCATCGACGCGATTTTGGCGTGCGTTGATGAATACTAGTGTCAGTATCGAACATGCAGGTAAACATCTATAAGAGAATACTCTTTGTTATAAATGGTGTCGCCTCCGTGGAGCCACAGTTGATTCAACACTATTTTCAAGAAGTTGACCAACTGAACATCCTGTGTATCACGTCTCATAGGAAGATAAAACACCCTGTTTCAGGGAAAATAGATGGGGTGAGAGATTTTGGTCAGTGCTTAACATCGAGGTCTTCAGCGCTGGTGAGGGGTGATATGAGGTGAGTATGGAGCAGCACCGGAGTGGATGGGCGGGGGAAACGGGAGATCCCCGAGAAAACCCGCCGGGCAGCGACATCGTCCGGCACGATTCCCACATGTGAAAATCCGGGGACCAACCCCGCCGGGAATCGAACCCGGATCGCCTTGGTTGGAGGCGAGAAGTCTGACCCCTCGGCCACCGTGGCCCCCTGAAACTAGATGGGAGTCGTTTCAAAGTTCTGTGGTAAAATGTGTTACAATGGGGTCAGGAAGTAAAATTCGTTGCATACATTTTGACGCAATCAAAGTGTTCGTATTTTATCAGCTGTAGTATCTGGCACAGCTCACGAAACATGCAGGACGTTAAATGATGAAATCTCAACTGTTGACAGTTGCGCGAAACCAGCTGCATCTTCCAACAATCACATATGGCTTGGGACTGATAGACGTTGGGTCGTAAACAACTGCGCTGTTCGGAGAAAATTATGTTGATATTTCTTTAAGCGGTGGCAGAAGAACCATCCTTCTCTGAATAAAAGACCACCTTGATAAAAACCAGCGTAGCAGCGCATCTAATGTGAGACTACTACAATACTTATAACAGCTATGCTCACGAACACTTGCGTGACGCCAGCTAAGTGACGCTGCGGAAAGACGAATGAATAAACGTTCAGTTAAGTTTTTGAAAATATTTTTTCGAATTAACATAATTGTCATATCAAAGATTTCCTACATTGTTTCGTGTCAAATATATTATAATTTATACCTAACTTTTAGATAGCAATGAACTATTTTTGTCAAATTTTACACCCAAAGTATCACCAATTTTGGTTTGTAAACATACGCCATTGCTCGTGTTTTGCTGATCAAGTTTGTGTTGAATGACAAAGAACATAAAAACGGACATAAACACACAAAACACATCCACATCATGGTGTTCCGACCAGCTGTGTCTCATCCTGAAGAAGGAGATAGATCGCTATTTCTGAAACGTTGCATTTTTTCGTTGATTTTAACTTGTGTTGTCTCTTGTCTCTTGTAATTCGTTTGCTGTCCGCACTTCACTGTTATTTGTATACTTCCATCTTTCTTCATTTTGGGAATTTGGTTCTAATCGTGACTGTCATTTGTTTCTGGATGTTGTGTCGATATTCGACTGAATAATTCTACCTTTAGAATTATATGTTGTCATATAGAATTCCTCTCGGATTGCTTTGTGTGTGTGTGTTCTATGTCTGTTTTTACGTTCTCTGTCATTCAACACAGGTTTGAACAACAAAACACGAGCGATGGCGTATGTACACAAACCAATAAATTCTAATTGTAAACTCCCATCGCAACAAACATTTAAAAATCTCATCACCAAATAAGCCATAATAAAGCATGAATAATATTTTACGGACGACCGATGTATTATTTGCCAAAAGTCTACATATAATTGTGCATTTGCTCTTGGGATTGAAATTTTTCGAAGCATTCCGTTAAAATAATTACTTTTGCACCGATGTAAAAAAACTACCTAGCATGATTAAGATGGTCGCCTGGGTGAACGTATTTTGAGTGTTCGAGTCCTAGAAGTTCGGAAGGGATAAGGGCGACACAGTAACGCCTCACCCTAGCCTCTAGGCGCATATTGTTATACATGACGTCCAGACTTCTCGGTGATAACTTGCCGTTATCATACATTCATTGGTGATCATATCATTTACGACGCAATATCAATGATAAAAGTGTATTGTACACCTTTTAAAAGATTCTTCGCTAAGTCTTTCATACCTAAAAAGGATAGCAACAAATAATGATCGCCATTTTCAGGAACTTCTGAGATACACGGAGAGTACGAAACACGTGTGTAACGTTCACTGAATGCTATTCCTAGGCAGACATAACTTACACAAGCTGAGTAGTTTTCCAATAATAGTGTAAATGTCGAAGCTCTGCCCACCGCTCAGCGGCCTGGACAGGCGAAGAAAGACAGACACCTGAGTGCGTCTTGCGCATAGAGACGATGTGGCAAGTAGTGAACAAGTAATAGTCGACCTTACAGCCCGCGGGCTATAGCGGTCCTTGTAGTTCAGTAGCACGCAGATAAGATATGGAACACTTTCATGGCTTCCGCGTGTTGTGTTGTTTCTTGGACAATGTCAGTCCTTGCAGCTGCCGTCTTCAGGTAGACGCAGGATCAGACCTACTAGGATGGGACGGTCTCTTCGATATGTAACAGTATGTTATATTTTCGCATGTATCAAAATTCTAAGTATTGAACTACAGAGTGAGTCAAGAGATTTTGGTCAGCCCTTAACATCGAGGTATTTAGCGCTGGTGGGGGGTGGCATGAGGTGAGTATGGAGCAGCGCCGGAATGAAGGGGCGGGGGAAACGGGAGATCCCCGAGAAAACCCGCCGACCAGCGGCATCGTCCGGCGCGATTCCCTCATGCGAAAATACGGGGACCGACCCCGCCGGGAATCGAACCCGGATCGCCTTGGTGGGAGGCGAAAGGTCTGACCCCTCGGCCACAGCGGCCCTCCTTGAAGTATGGACACCAGGATATATTATTCTCCTTTGCCTTCAGGAGGTTGACCGTAATGCCCTAAAAATGCTCTTTTAGCATTGTACAGGATTATTTATTTCTTTAATGACATACTATTGGTAGAGCCCATGATTTTTCACGAAAGAATTCTACAACAGTTTGTTTCAATGCCTTATGTGTAGGGCCGGGTAGTTTTCGCGAAAAGATTTTTGCTCCACTTTGTTTCAGTGCCTTACGTGCACACCTGCAGTTATGCTTCATTGCTATTGACAGAGTGTTTTGGTGCAAAGTCGTTACTCATTTGACTGTGTCAATCAGTACACGGATAACTACCAAACATCACGTCTGTGATTTGTGGGTTTGACCTCCAGACGATGGGTGTTACGGCATCCAATCACTGACCACATATCAGAGCTGCAGGTGCGCACGTAAGACACACAAAGTGCTGCAAAAATCATTTCGCGAAATTTCCTATCTCTAACTATAGGGCTAAATCAAAAATGACGTCTATAGATAATAGACTTTTTTCCCCTTTTCCTGGAAATAAACTATGATCTCAGGACAGCTATTTACGGACATTTGCATAAACACTCCATCATTGTTATTATTCGTGTGCGTTCAAACATTGTTATTTACTGACATATGCGTATATACGCAAACATTGTTGTTTAAGGACATACGCATACATGCACAACCATAGTTATGTAGTAACATATGCGTATATGCGCAAACATTTTTATTTTAGGACATATGCGTATACGCGCAAACATAGTTATTTACGAACATATGCGTATACGCGCAAACATTGTTATTTACGGACATATGCTTATATGCGCAAACATAGTTATTTACGAACATATGCGTAAACGCGCAAACATAGTTATTTACGAACATATGCGTATACGCGCAAACAGTTATTTACGAACATATGCGTATACGCGCAAACATTGTTATTTACGGACATATGCGTATACGCGCAAACATTGTTATTTACGGACATATGCGTATACGCGCAAACATTGTTATTTACGGACATATGCGTATACGCGCAAACAGTGTTATTTACGAACATATATGTACACGCGCAAACATTGTTATTTACGGACATTTTATTATACGCGCAAACATTGATATTTACGAACATATGCTTATACGCGCAACCATAGTTGGGACATACGTGTACATGCGCAAACATAGTTATTTACGGTAATATGCGTATACGCACAAACATTGCTATTTACGGACATATGTGTATACGTACAAACACTGATTTTAAAGAAAACGTTTTGCTAGAGACTTGTTTAACGCCATACATTTTCGCGCTATAATGTCTGATGATTTCAGCACACCAACGCGTGTATGGGCAGCAAACTATATGGCCACAATGACGTCATCCCAACAGCTAACAGAAGAATGTAAATATGCATCATCGCGACCGATGACTGTTCATGATGTGACGCTATATATTCAGCCACGTGTAGGCTGATGTCATCCTCTGCAACCCGGAACATCTGGGAGTGGACAAAAACTTGGATTGCAACTATTAATATATGTTTTCCATTCGTAGACATTGCGACTAAAGACATCATTGGCATTTGTTTTCATTTCTGTTAGGGTGTACATCTCGTCGACAGCGAGTTATTTAGAGACGGTCACACACAACTTTGCACGAGGACATGATATCGGTGATGAAGCGACCATGGCCTTTGTTAAGGTGGCCGCCTGCCCAAGCCGACGAGCGGTGTGCACAGACTCGGCCGTTACAATATTATTCGATAACTGCTCATCGCACATGAGTGATGTTAGGAATTACATTCAAAGTACGTGACACAAGTGTATACCCATATCAGAACCAGTGGCGGCTCGTGGGTTGTTGCCAGGTGGGGCTGCAGATAGTCGGAACTGTACACTCTTGATGAACGCGCCGTAGACCAACGACCATGTCCATGAAATATTTGCCGGCTACTAGATGTGTAAGGGGCACCTTCTGTAGAGTCAACCAGCGCACAACCCTGTACAGCTCTTGTCAACTGCAGTCCTGTCTGGCAACAACCCACGAGTCGCCACTGATCAGAACCTACATGTATCTTTAAAGTTTATTGTTAGGCTGCCGAAAATTATGAAAATTTGTGTTTGTTGTCCTTTTTAGGTATGAATATCTTGGCGCAGTATTCTTTAATGATATAGGCGCATACAACACGCAATAGTATTGTTCTAGTTACATTGCTACTGGTAACATAGGAACAACATTCCAGTTAGGTTGCCGTTACTATCTTAATTGTTCTATAACAGTCTGTTCTGTAGAAGAAGTAAAGGGCATCTTTATTTTACAGAACATATTATTACTTCTGCAGAACAGGTTGTTGTAGGAACTACGAAGATAGTACCGACAAACAGGCTGGACTGTTGAACCTGTTTAAACACAAGTATTTTACCTACAACAATAACTTTCTATCAGTGTCTTTAATAGTATTTCATTTAACTATTGTGTCGCCGTTCACTGCCTCATAGAGTTGAGTTGTCGGCGAGAAGTTTGCATACCAGTTCAGTAACTTGTACCTAGAGGCGCGTGCTGTGTCGTCCTTATCGCTTCCGCACTTCTAGGCCTCGAACCCGCAACATACGTTCACCCAGACAGCCATGTTAAGAGTGCCTGGTAGATAAATAAACTCAGAAATCATCAATTAATTTCTATGCTTTTTTTAGAAGCCAATATGGATAAAATACTCAATGAAAATCCTATATAATGATATTTGCCAACTTTGTGGGTGAATATTTATCCAGAATTACTAATTCGTTACTCGTGATCTCTTACGCCGCAGTTAAATGCACGAGGTTTCGGTGTCAGAGATTGTGCTTCAGAAGTTCGTAACACTGGAAACAATTTAGTTTTAGCTAAACCTATTGTATAGGATTGCAATTGTTTAATTTTCGCAAATTGGCTTCAAGAAACCTACAGTTATATAGCAATGCTTTTAGCGTTGAATTATGTACCACGCCCTCTTAAGGAACCGGTATAGCATTCACCTGGATTTATTTCGAGAAACCATGGAAATCCGGGATAAATAATTCCAGAACTGGGGGTCGAACCCGGGTTCCCAAGGATACGAGTCCAGCGTGTTATTGTTGCGCCGCCTCGCTTGTTAGTTGTCATTCTTGCGAACCAAGCTTCTTCCACGAGCGAGACAACAACCGGCTGTTTGGTTGCTCGCAATGCCGTTCTCGTATCGAGCATCAACGACACCTCCAATGCCACTTCCTGAGTTTACACAGCTTCTTCGCTCGGCGCGGTGGAATTGAATCCAGCGCAACCTTTTAAGGGTGTTCAAGTACAATAAAATCATAATTTTATATTTTTATGAAATATTGTTATTTTTGCAGACGATACTTGCGAGTACATTTTAGCCTTACGAAACAATTTCAGGTCTCATAGTTTTCTCATAACGGGTGTCAAAGCCAAAAACTGCTTGTTACACTGCTCTGCAAGTAGTGAAAACCAACTGACCTACTTAAATATAATAATTCACTGTGAACTTACATCCTATGAGCTATGCAGTAAATCAATAAAATATCACAACGTAACATTTTGAACTAAAAAAAAAAATCGCAAATGTACAGAAAAAAGTTGCAAATTCGGCAATTTTTTTAAAATACAAAAACATTTCGCAGGATTTTATTCAAATATTTTATTACGTAGCCTATAGTATGTTATTTCACTGTAAATTATTTCATGCACGTAAGTTAATTGGTTTTCACTATTTGCTTGACAGCAGGAAATGCTAATTTTGACTTTGACGCACCGTTATGAGAAAACTACACCAGCTAAAATTGTTTCGTAAGGATAAAATGTACTCACAAGTTTCGTCTACAAAACAAACAATATTTCATATTAATATAAAATTATGATACTGAACTTCTAGTGACCACACTGATACACGAATATTGAGGAGTTGACCAACTTTGTTTCGTGAATCCGGCCGTACATATCTGCGCCCTCATGCCATAGTAGACGCGACTTGGAGGACCTTACGTTTACGTTCAAGTGATACGATACAGATCCTCGTTCATACAATGTGGTGTTCATATTAGTGTATGTTGGCTAAGATGCTTAACGATCGTTTTTTCTTGTCAGTATGTGAACGTGTTTATAGTCACTCTTTCCAAGAATAACCACATGTGCTGTAAGCTTTCCAGTTACAGTAGCAAAAACATATCTACATCGGCCTTGAACTTTATAACGGTTCCGTAATTTATGCACTCACTTAATGTCCTGTTGGAAGCATATCGCTACGCGGAATTGAAATGTCCTTCGATAGTATTTTTACAAGACAACATGCATTTGTAAGGCCTATTATCTTAGGATTGTTGATTAAGTACTACATTTATATGGACATAAATTGATTAGAATCAACAATGGCAAGTTTTTGCTTCCACGCAATATTATTTATATGTAGTTAGTGACGAAATAAGTAAAATACTATGAATTTAATTTCTATGCATTTCTTGACAGATAAGTAAATCGCATGCGGTCTAGATCAGCGACCTAAACAATCCTCCTCCTCGATGTATCTACAAATAATTTATCATGTTTGTTTCAAATCTGTATTTTATATTAATGACATAACGCTTTTAGCTTTTAATATCTCTTATTACTTTATACTAAATTAGATTAATCCAAATATAATGTTTGTATATAGAAATTAAATGTACAAATTATTAAAGAAAAATTATGCGACTCAGTATATCAAATAAATGGTACTAGTTGTTGTCAACAATATTATATTTTCTATGGCCAACGGGTTTTCTTGTGCTACTACCGTTTCCCCTCACCGGTTCGTATTTTCTTCTCATTGTAGAGGCTAATTTCATGTTATCTGTCAGGGTTCCCAGTTCAGAAGTCGACCAAACCTGGGGCTGTTACGTCCTCTACAGTCGTATACTATTATATACGTATTTCAAACAAGATTGTAAAATGATGCGGTACAATGCCCAACGATGAAAACGTTAGGTCTAGTTGTAAATGGTTAGATCATCGAGGCCAGAACACAAAACAAAAACCAAAACGCAATCATAGGGAATAGTTTCTTGCGTACTTAAAAAAAAAATTAACAAAACGACACAACGAAGAGACGAAACAAAACGCAACAGATACCATACACGACCAGAAAAGACAAACGACACAACGATGAGACGAAACAAAACACAGTAGTTTTCCAAGCAGACATTATTCCCGTCATCAGGTAGACACACGGGGTTCAGGAACACAAGTGCGACTGATGAGAAGACAGGAAAACCATGGGTTAATATAGGGTAAGCCCATTTATCCTGCTCAGTCAATGGGAGACGAGCTGTCTCCTGATTGGTCGCGCAGCATAGATTGACTCTGATTGGTTGTGATGAGTTGAGTGTGTGTTTTTGTTTTATGCTGTAAAGTTTTTTCTCTCTTAATCAATGGGATCCACATATTTTTTAATTCAATGCTCTGTTGACAAAAAATATTGCTATTGCTAATAATAAAGTCTGATTCTTTGATTTTTCTTTTGATCTTGTCAGTTTCCTGTGTGAGTGGTATTTGAGTCTTCCGAAAGAATTTTGTGGTTATTTTCCCATGCATGTTCGGCCAGTCTAGATTTTTGGGTTTCGCCTATCTTCCAATTGTTTTTATGTTCTGTAATTCGGGTTGATAGAGCTCTGCTAGTTTCTCCAATATACATATGGCCACATTCGCAAGGTATCTAATATACACAGTTGTGGGTTTGTAAATTTTCTGTGGCTGGTTTCACCCTGGTGACCACTCTCTTAATAGTAGATTTGAATCGGAATGCTATTCGAAGTCCGTATTTGTTTCCCAGACGTCTTACTTTTTTCGAAAGGCCTCGAACATACGGAATAACTAGAGTTCCTGCTGGTTTTTCGGTTTCTGAGGGCTTAAGTGTTCTGTTAGGTTTCATGTGATGTTTGATGGTGTTTGCCGGATAACCATTGGCTGTGAGTTCTTTTTTTTTATTTGGTTGTGTTTTATCAGTACAGATTCCTCGTTGGAACAAATAATCTGAGCTCGGTTGGTTAGTGTGCGAATTATACCAGCGTTTGTGATTTTAGGGTGGTTGGATGCAAAATGTAGGTATTGGCCTGTATGTGTAGGTCTCCTGTATACTTTGGTTTCCAGACTGCTGTTTTCCCTGCTAACTAGTACATCCAGAAAAGGCAAGCTGCCATTGGTTTCTGTTTCATTGGTGAACTTTATTGATGGCCTCAAAGAGCTTAGGAAGTTAACAAATTCCTCCAGGGTTTCAGGTCCATGTTGCCAGACAGTGAAAGTATCGTCTACATAACGAAGTCAGATTTTAGGAGGGGTATTGCTTTAGCTAAGTACTTCCTGCTCAAAATTCTCCATGAATATGTTTGCCATGAATGGTGAAAGTGAAGAGCCCATTGCCATGCCGTCTCTCTGTTTGTAGAAACTGTCATTAAACTGGAAATATGTCGTGGCGACACAAAGGGTAATCATTTCCATGATGGATGGAATTGGTATAGTTGTTCTGTCCTTTAGAGTTGGGCAGTTTCCAACTTGGCCTTGACAATGTTGAGAGTTTCAGCCACAAGTACATTGGTGAAAAGGGTTTGAACATCGAAACTCACAAGGGCGTCAGTGTACGTGGCCTGATTGACAACCATTCCAGCAAAGTAGACCATCAAACTAGCAAACGTTGGCCACTTCTTCCAACAGTTGGCCAACTGAAAAATGATTGTATTTGCTACAAGGAACATCTTTCTTTTACGACGTTCGGTGTGTTATTTCTTTTTTTTTTTTTATTACTATTTCTAGGGATGCTTGATTGGCTATTGTTTGACGAGTGAAAGTTCTGGATACTATGATACTGGAATGAAATGTTTGCAAGTCCTTTTCCCTGGTAGCACGTTGTTGCTTTCCTCTCGGGGCGGACCGATACTGTCGTAGAATTGTCGGTACGGCTCTCAATGATAACAGTCGCGTGCATGGAGACCCCGACGACTATTTAGAATATAAACTGCCTCGTCTCACTATCTCTCTACAATTACCAATCAGAGGTGTCCCGGCCCGACGTACTTTCTGACTTGGCGAAATCTTATGACGTCCCGACGCCCAAAACAACAATGATGATGGCGCCTCGGCCCACAATACTCCGCGCCTCGACGCCTAACTTCGACGCCCGTCGGTGGCACTCTGCCCTACCGTCGCCGCGGCTCGCCGACGTCTCCCCCGGCTCGACAACATCTGTCCCGGCCCGACGACGTCTTGCTTCTCCCTGATTTGCGCCAAACCCCAGTCACTGGTCCTGCAAGCTCCGGTTAGTTTTGGGCCAATCAGGAGTCAGCTTTCCACCGATGGCCCCGCCTCTCGAGTACAACAATTCCGGCCAGAACAGTATTTATTAAATATACTTGATTTCCCTTTGCTATTTACATTCAATTACATAAAATTGTTCCTTTACTTGTTAACATTTATGATTTCTTAATTACTAAATATCTACAATACTGTGACAACTTACCATTCTGTTGGCTGAACCCCTTCCCGTCCTGTTTAGCTACGGCGGTGGTTCGAACGGGGGTGGGGTGAGAGGCCCCGGGCACTCTCTGCACCTTCTTCTATCCCCCTCGTTTTCACAAAGACACAATATATGTACGGTTTCTTACTTTTCTGTAATGGTACCTTAATGAAATCTATTTCAACGTAATCCTGATGTAATGACGAGGAGAACGAATGGTCGCAAGGCATGGTTATTATTATATGTTGATTTATGATGGTTGACACTGATAACTATTAAATATAATAAATCGAAGGGGTGACCATATGATCGTGTCACACTTTGTCTCAATCGACGAAGAAACAAATAAAGTACAACTTGACTATTTCAGTTCATTTAGCAGCCGCGGTTGGCGCAGTTACTAAAGCACTCGCCTCCCACCTAGGCGATTCGAGTTCGATTCCTAGTAGGGTCGGTCTCCTGGATTATCGCATGTGGGAATCGTGCCGTAGGATGCCGCTGGTTGACGGGTTTTCTCGGGGATCTCCTGTTTCCCCGGAAATTTCATTCCGACGTTGCTCCATTCTCTCGTCATATCCCACTTAACCAGCGCTAAGGACCTGGACGTTTAAGCGAAGATCAAAATCACGTCAATCAATCTCAGTACATTTTCGGTAAAATACGGAATGTTTCCTTTTAAATCTCACCCATTTAGCTCCCCAGTAACACGGCCTTAGTTATTAAAAAATACTCTTGTTGGTTCATTCTGGCAGGCATGATAAAGCCACGTACTCAGAGTGTATTGTACGCATTCAAGATTATCGACTGTCGTCAACCTTATTCCGCAGACACAGAACATGTAAGTGTAAAGAAGCGAAATGGCATGGTGATCGCACGAGGCTCTTGGCAAGAACATTGTGTTTGTTTGGCCGCTATGTACTGTGTAATATTGTCTGTCTGTTGTACCTCGTTACAGAATATTTATAAATACAGAAGTGGAATAGCCGGTAGAACGGCAAACTTATCCACACACGACAGCAATGTGTCTTCGTTGGCCAGCAACATGGCGGTAACTGCTACCACCAATCAGCGTAAGGTGGCTGCCCTGCTAGCCGGCAGTCAGGCCAATAGGAAACCTTCCGTACCATGCAGTAGCCACACAGACACGGGGCTGGTATCAACAACCTCGGGCCAAGATCGTCCGTATCAAATGAGCCACCACGTCATTTCCCGTCTTTAGGTTTATTTAGGCCATGTCTCAATTCAAAGAGTACTCTGTTGAGAGAGTACTCTTTCGCATAACAGCAAGAGAACTCTTGTTTGTTCTCTGGGGCTCTCGCTATCTCCAATTGGGACGATGCTCCAAAGATGCAAAGGTCACAAGCGCGTAAATTATTTAATACAAGTTATAGACATGTTAAATACATTTGTGGGAAATTCAAATAACA
The DNA here is from genome assembly GCA_003012365.1 of Medauroidea extradentata. Taxonomy (NCBI): domain Eukaryota; kingdom Metazoa; phylum Arthropoda; class Insecta; order Phasmatodea; family Phasmatidae; genus Medauroidea; species Medauroidea extradentata. The sequence goes on from PNEQ01114439.1 coordinate 82,311, forward strand.
ATTTTTAAACTTACATGCGTCGTATTTCGAACGGGGAATATCTGTTCATCGGCCATGTCAAACTTTGATATTTTGTGTATTGAAATGCATATTAAGGCCGAAAATATTAACTTAATATCTCACCATGAGTAACTGTATACTGGGAATAACTATTTATGTATAAATATTGAAATATTTGCAATGCATGATGCACACTTCTTCTTTAACCTCAAACTATAGTTGTAATCAAGAAGGCGTACGTCAGAGATCACGCGAGAGCGAGAGCGAGTATACAACTTCGTTTTCTCGCTCTTTCGTACTCTCGGCGAACAATTGAGGCAGGCAAAGAGTGCTCTCCCTGACGTAGTTGTGGCGCATTTTCGACAGCGAGAGCATGGAAGAGCACTCTCTGGGTGACTTGAGACACGGAATTATAGAGACCGCGGGTTCACTTACATATAGCCTAGTCTCCAGGCATATAACCGGATACTCAGTAGACAGTAACTGATAACTGGCTGCATATCAGTAACCCAGTGTTGCCACAGTACTGCGCCTGCATTTACTTGCATAATTATTACTTGCACAGCGCCATTCATGTGATGTCAGATAAGCAGAGGCACGAGTATTTCGCGTATTGATTCTAGGTCAGGTTGAACGTCAATGACGTGTACCTCACTTTCGCTTCCGTGATTAGACAACTGTTTCGACACAAACTTGACGACTTCAAGCCAGTAATGTGTAACTAAATAATTCGTGGGGATATCACGTGCCACCCGTTTGTACAGTTAGAAGCCAATGCATATTCGACCTTGACCAGAGCGTGTATAAGACTGAGAAGTCTAGGCTGCAGCCAGATGAATACGCTACATAATCGTGTATCCACAGATAAGTAGAACCTGGAAAAATTCGCGTGTTCACTGGCCTGTCCGCTAGTCTGCAAGAATATATGTGAACTGAAGCAGATAACAGATGCCCATTAGCTGCTTGCTGTTAAAGTGATATATGTCTATATTTGGTACATTTTAATTATTGTCTCAGAGACTTCCAGGAGGTGACAAATAAGTAGAGCCACGATTTTATGGTGAAAAGATTTTTGTACCATTTGGTTTAATACCTTATGTTCACATCCGCAACTCTGTTTCATGGCCAGTGATTGGACGTTTTAACTGTGACTCGTCTTGAGGTTCTACTGACAAGTCACAGACGTATTGCGTCATAATAGCCTTGATGTTATCGGTGCAGTCAAATGAGTGACGTGTCTGAGCAAAGACACGCTACCAATAGCCGTGAAGCAGAGCTGCCGAGGTGCACGCGAGACCCTGAAACAAAATGTTGCAAAAATCTTTTCGCGACAAAATCGTGGCTCTACAAATAAGTCAAAGGCCAATTTCGAAAGTGACACAAACATACAGTTGTTGAAATTCTAGCCTATGCCCAAATGAAAACGCGAATTTTTCAGGCCTCTGCAGATAAGTTAAGGGCCAACCGTGAAAGTGACAAGAATGTAAAGTTGTTCGAATTCTAGCACGTGTCCAATATAATACGCCAAATCTTCAAGGACCTAAGTATTCTAGCCTATGACCTCGTCCTGGCGGGCTTGTATACAGCTTTCATTGTTGAATGTTTTCTTGCCATGTTGCCAGCTCATGCGACACAAGTTCGCCATGCGTGCAATAGTTCCGCCTCTGTAAAGAAAAAATATAGTTGTTTTACAGAAAAGTTATTTGGAAACTAATGTCCTAAAAAACATTTTGTAAATCCACAAAACAATTGTAAATTTTACAGAAAATGATTGTCGATGTACAAACATGTCTGCATATTAAAAGCAACTTTGTGTATTTACAAATAATTATTGCACTGCACATTTACAACAAATGTTCGTCACAAAAATCTTTTTCGGCAAGTAGTTTTCAAAATAATGTGTAAAAACTACTAATTTTTTTGTAAAATATGAGAGGTCGTCGATTATATGGTATTATAACGAACAATCTGCTCACAAAAATATTTTTCCTTTAGTCCCTCAGGTATTTGGAAAATTTTGACAATTTTAAATATGTGTGACATTTTTGTTGTACTGCATGGACTGATAAATGTTTAGGCATTAGTTAGCAAGCCATTTCTTGTAAAAGTACAATTTCCCCCGTGTGTATTTTCGTGTGCTCTGCTGTGCCAGTGGGCTGCGCCCGAGAGGAATTTGGGGGGAGGGGGAGTCAGCCTACGGACAGAGCAGATCGATGAGCCCTCTAATGAGTGGCCCCTGCGGCAGCACTGACTGATGTATTTTTAAAACAACTCTGTGAGATGACCCTAGGGCCGTGTCATTACTGCGCAACCACTTTGTTGCCTCGAGTGTTGTGCCCACTAAGCCTCCTCCACACCTGCAATATTAACAACACCCGCACTGCCAGAGACATTAAGCCAGCCGCCTGCGTGGAAGTATATCGCACGCTCGGGTCCTAGCAGAGAGGAAGCTACATACTGTCACTGAACTGGAGTGCAGTCTTCCCGTCGACAACTCGTGTCTATATGAGACATTCAGTGCTCACCTTATCTTTCTATGACGTTATATTGAGGCCTCGCTCTTCAGTTATGCAGTGGTTTTGAAATTGTTTTTAACGCACATTAATATAAATACAAACAAATTCATTTTTATAATTTCAACACTTATATACCACATTCGTGGATCCAGAATGGAATTGGGGGGGGGGGGGGGTATATTTTTGCTAGCACCGGTTGGCCGATTTTAAGCGGGGGGTTCGGGGGTCCTCCCTCGGAAAAAAAATTGATTATAAGATGCAAAATGGTGCACTTTGAGACGATTTTGAACGTTAATGTTTAACACACAACAGACACAAATCGAAACATTTTCAAAGAGTTTACAGTCAGTTTATTAGAACATATTGCAAAGTTCGTAACACCTACTACATTTTCAATAGTTTGAATGAAAAGTATAACATTTCTAATATAACGTTGGGCTCTTGGGGGAATTCCCCCCCCCCCCCACCCTGTATCCGCCATTGATATATCATCGCTTGTATCTGAATTTTTCTGCTCCAATACACCAAAATGATTTTTAGATTTTTGCCCCTGAAATATCACATATTTTGCTGCTAAAACAAGCCGAAATTAAGAAAAATTATTTTTTGCTAGCAAACGGTACATTATTAAAAAAAAACTCTGGCAAAATTGTGTATCGTATGACTGTACACAGTTTCAAATTTTTTCAAAGTATTTGGTTAAATAATATTAGAGTTATTTGTAATTCCTTGAAATAAATTAAATATCATGCTGTTAAATGTAAGGGTGTATTAGACATGCTTATAGGTTTTGAATGATTCAGCGCCTAGATATTCATACCTATACAAAGAGCAGTTAAAATCACCCATTTCCGCCATTTTCGGCAACAAGAAATTACGCTTTGATGAGTTGTAATGAGCCTGAAGTATGTATACACAAGTGTAACTATCTTTGAATGTTTCCTAACCATATGTCACTCATGCACGTAGAAGAGTTATCGTATAATCTTGTAATTACCGATGCTCTCGGAAACCTGGGCAGGCGAATTCCTTAAAGGTGTTCACTTTTATATTTGTACGACGCAGTGTTCGTTTCGTAGACGTTACTCGTGACGAAATTTTCATTTGTGAAAATTTTTTAGCGCTGGTAATTTTCCAATAGCTGCATGTCAAGGTCAGAATTTGCAAGTTATGGGAACGTAGGAATAACAAAATCCAAGTGCCTTACCCCAATGAAATAATTAGTACTGAAATTTTATTTTATGAGCCATATGCTAAAATATTAAAAAACACAACACAATGTCCTTTTGTATTTAAAAAAAACTGCCGTAAATTAAATTAACTGTCATAATTTTCTAATTTTCTAAAAAGTACACTGGAATTTTATTGGTGTTATTAAATCTCTTATCACGTGGCCCATAATATCTAATATCAGTGTAAATTATTTAATAAGGGTAAGTCAATTGGTTGTTGTTATTACTATGCTCCCGTTACATGCAAATTCTTACTTTGACGTGCCGCTATGAGAAAACTATGAGAGCTAAAAAATTCTTGCAATTGGAAAATGTAGTCACAAGGAATGCCTATAAGACGAGCACTATGCCGTTAAAAAAAATATGAATTTTTGCCACGTTAACACCCTTAAGGCAAATATTGAGCGAGAAAATGATGATAATAATAGTACATATTGAGACGTGTTGTTTTTTTTTTTTTTTTTGAAAATACGAATTCATGTTAACCTCGATTCAGATTCATTATCTCCACTATAATTGCAACTAGTTCTAGTACACGCGGAAGGAATTACTTTCATTTCTATACACATTTTCATATTTTTACTTAACTGCTATTAAGGCCCGTGCTATCGCTAAATAAATACAAAAAAATACATAGTTTTGAAAACGCAAGGCTCCGCTATAATTGATTTAGCACAGAGCTGCAAATTACAATTGAAGCAGCACACGTACAGAAACAGCGGATTTGTTGTTAAAACGAAAATAAACTACACTAGTAAATATTACATGTGTGTGTTGGTATAACTGATTCTGAATGTTTTTATTGTTACCGCCTTTTGTAAATAACTTATTTGTTTATTTTATAATACAAAATCGCGCGAACTTATTTTCTAACAATTGCCGTTACTGTTATAAACCTTGAAAACAATTTAATTTCGAACAAATCAATTTACTAACTTCGGCACGAATTTTTACGAAGGTTAGTCAAATTAGTTTCCATTTTCATCAGTGTTTATGTTCTTTTGAACCCGGTGGGATCCATGTTCTGGTTGGCTACGCACGGCGCACAGGATGATAGGATATTGCCCAACTTTCTGTGCGGCCATCCTGTGCATATTTTGCCGTGCGCGTGCTATTTGTAATTGTAGCGTGTCCCACCAAAACCCTAAGATTGAACTTCCTGTGAGTGTGCTATATTCTGTGCTAAATCAATCGTAGCCCAAGCCTGTACAAAAAAAAAGTAATAACTTAGGTTACACACAGCCAAAATATAGTTCAGCAACGGTCTGAACGTAAAAAACATAGCTTGTATTGCTGCAGGAAAACTAACTACTAACTACTTTGAAAGCATACTCTATGGCACCAAATTAGATTTTCAACCAGAGTATAGAAGTCTGCAGTAAAAGACTTCCAAATATACAGAAGATTGTAATTCATAAATATTATACCAACTTATCGAGTCTGTTTAGATGTAAATAATATGTTATTGACTTACTATTGGCTTGTATTACAGATACGGCTTTATATCTTCGACAGCAATATACTATGCGATGAAACCAGAAACTTGTGCAACAATCAACAAAACAATCACAAATACACATATGCCCTAACTGGAAACTCTGACAATTAATCCATTTTACATTAGCCAGCGTGCAAAAAAATACATTGTCCAGTTTCTTTTCAATGCACTGGCTTCGGCTGGGATCAGTCCAAAGTTTCAGTAGATAAGACGTGCTAATCACATATTTAAATGACCCCTCATTTAGAATTATGCATGTCAAAGGGGAATAGCCTCCATAATTTCCTAGACAATAAACAGATTGTTTTGCCTTGATTAGACCCGCAAATTTTCTTTGTGTTTCAGGCATCAGAATGGCTTCGTACAATGTCTGCAGCTAGTATAGCTCGACAACTACTACGTATACCCGCTGAAAGAAAAGTAGTTCCATTCTCCTCATGGTTACTTGTTACATTAAGGGTAAAAGCCCAAGTTTCTCGGCTTTATAAATAATTATCTTTTTAACGAGAACGAGAACAGATCTAAATTTTCTCTGTAACTTTGTTGCAAATTCGTTTTACTATGTAATGTAATTTTTCGAGACAAACGGCTTAAGAGTGCGTGGTAGATAAATAAACGCTTAAAACATCAATTGATTCCTACGGTTTTATTTTTCGAAGCCAATATGGATAAAATTCTCAATGACAATCCTAGATAATGGTATTTGACAACTTTATGAGTAAATGTTAATCCAGAATTACTAATTCGTTACGCGTGATCTCTTGCGCCGCAGTTAAATGCACGAGGTTCCGGAGTCAGAGATTATGCCTCAGAAGTTCGTAACACTGGAAACAATTTGTTTAAAACGTTAGCTAACACTATTGTCTATGATTGCTATTGTTTAATTTTCGCAAATTGGCTTCAAGAAACCTACACTTATAGATTAATGCTTTTAGCGTTGAATTACGTACCACGCCCTCTTAAATATCTGAAGTAGTTTATCACATAAAAGTTAATTTCGTTAATTAACTAATTACCTACCATCAAGCTGTATTTAGTCTCAACAAAATCATAGTACACAGTTAAAACCAGTGTAACATAGTAACAGAGCGATTTTACGATATCGGCTCCCGTTTATATTTTAAAAATAATCATCCTTAAAAATGTAGAAATCCGGGTTTGCGAAGGGGCAACAAATTCTTAATTATTTTATGTATCGTACATAATATATGTGTCAGGCGATAACTTTGGTTAAACTTCCTAGTATGAAAATAACGGCGGAAAATGAAGAATCCTACAATAGCGGGTTCTGATCCCCTTTAATATAGCATACTGACGAACCTAATTGGTTATAAAAACTACAATTTACTGGCATAAGTAAAGCGTACAGATTATGGTATGTTGCACCAACATACTTTTGAAAAAAACTGCTGTTTTTTGCAACATGTATGATTGAATAAGTTTCCGTGAAATTACGGAAAAGTACAGGCAAAAAAATATCCATAAATATTTGTGAATTAACACACACTCAGTTTTGCTTGATAACGAATTCCTCTGTAAAATTACGGGTAATCCGTTTTCCTAGCAAAAATTAAATTTCTTTAAATTACTGGCACTCCATTTTACGGGAAAACTACGTACACCTATTTGCTATTTTTTTGTATCGATATCATTACATACCATTAAGAAACCTGAAAAATTTCACGAACTTGTCGCGTATCGAACCCACGGGCTTATGATTCCCAGGCAGACACTCTAACCGTTGATAAGCGAGTTCCATGCAGTAATTAGAAACCAACTTTATAAGAGACAAGATTTGTTTTTGACATCCTGATCTTGCAGAACTTCATCAGTACTATTATGAGAAAAAGATTTTACTCTATAGAAATAAATAACTTTAAAAGTGAGTGCCCGCTGGTGCGAAATGCAGAGAAGTACGATTTTTTTCCATGTAGTGACGTGTGGCCGCCCACTGCAGAATATCCATATTATGCATAATGGAACCAAGCACGATATTTTATTATTCTGAAATTAGTAGCAAAAACATGAATTTAAAACTTAAATACATTAATAACTTATGTGTCCTTGTACGGAATCACGTTCTGCAATTTTGTCATGCATGCAATATATTGTAATTAAATACAGGTGTTTACCATTGAACCTAGATTTTCTCAGTTGCATCACAATGGTGCTTGGTTCTGTTATGCACAAAGTGGTTCATATGAGATGCGTGTCGCCTCCTCGGAACACTTCAGTCACTGTACTGGGCTGTACGGTCCTTTGTCCATGCGCGATACTAGTCCTTGGCTGTATTGCTCGTCGCTCCACATCACTTCTATTCGTGCCACAGTGTGGACAACCAGGAAGCCGCGCTCCGCTTCTATTATCTTAGCTTGTCTTGTCTTGTCTTCGTTTCGCACGTGCACATTAACTCTAGGAGTCATAGCAATAATTAATACCAGCATTTTTTTTTAAAGAAACACAATTATATATGATTTAAAGTTGTATAAACATATTTCCATGAATATATGGAAAGTTACGGTCAAACATCTGTAAACTGGCAATACGGACGAACTTCAGTAAACAGAAATCGCGGAAGCCACTTCTGTAAAATTACAGTGCTTTTCTGTAAATATTTCCATGAATTTGCGGAAATTTTTAACAGTCTAGACCAGACATGCAAAATTCGCGTTATAATTTGTTAGCAGACTAAACTTCACTTTCCTATACATAACAGAGCATAATCTACTATTCAATTGGCCACGAACTTTTATGTGTTGTCATCTACGTGTGTTACGTCTTTACAGAGATTGGCCTCTCTACCGTGTAAGCATTCTCCGCGGTAAGTCACGACAATATCGGCCAGCGGGAGACGTCGAACGAGCCTATAGCCACTTGGAGTCTAATTAGTTGTCAGAAAATAACGCGACTTTTGCATGTCTCTAATGATTGAGTGATATACTCCTGACACACCGTAGTTGTCTGCAGACCAATAGCATGCATCAAAATATCATAGTATTCTTTTTGGCTCAGTCAAATATGGTAACACCTTCACGTACAAGTAAGCTGAACGTACTTTGAAACCCAGCAAACAGTCGGGTGTTCCTGCGATAAACCACAGAATATTTATGAATACAGAAGTGAAACAGCTGGTATAATGACAAAATCAGTCACACAAGCCAGCAAAATTACTTCACTGGCCAGAAACATGGCGGAATCCCCTACCGCCAATCAGAGTAAGGTGGCTGCCCTGTTATAGGTCATTTGGAATAAAGTGAACACTAAAGATTTAACATTTGAAAAAAAAATCACTAGCCGTTTCTGCATATAAGTCAACATTAAGGGCCCGAGTTTTTTTCAGACTGGTGCCAATAACTCAAATATTTTTTAACCAAAAGTTTTGAAAAAATTTGAGTCAATGTGCAATCACACGATGCAAAATACTGTGGACGCGTTTTTTTAAATAATCTACCATTCGCCAGCAAAAAAATTATTTCCTTAATTTTTTGCTTATTTTCACCACGAAAAACGTGGTACTTTGGGTAATGAAATCTAAAAAACCGTTCAGTATAATTCTACAAAAAATTTAGCTACAAATTATAACATATAAGTGTCAAAAATGTGCAGCGAAATTTTTATATGAGTATTAGGTAGCAATAAAAAAATATTTTCGAAATCACTGCAAAACTCCGTAACAAGGCCTTAACCATAGTTACATTATTGTTTCTATTGTTGATAGCGAATCATTGCGTGTAATTTTGTGTATTATCTTATTTGAATACATCATTAGTTAAAGAACTTCACACGCAAACGACATCTTTATGTTTAATTCAGTTTGAAATATTTATGTATGACATTTTTGACATACCTACGGAATGTATAATTTTATTTAATTAGCGTCAGCACAAAGTGAAGTAACCGAGCGCTGTTGATCAATAATTGTCGTTGGCACATGCCTCTAGTGCTTCGCGTCGCAGAGGTAGTTCAACATTACGCTGACAGATGGCATCAGAGTTAGGTTTTCGCTGCTTCCAGCCGTTTCGCTTGGAAGCGAGTTGTGTCATTGTCCATCGAGTGTGTTTATGTATTGTTACGTTTTATGGTCGACAGCCTGAGTATCTGAAAATAGAAGCAGGATTATTTTTTTCTGTTTCACACGTAAAAAAATACGATATTTATTGCTTCTGTTAAGTGCGTTGGTGTTGTTCATGGCAATATTCTGAACGGGACTTGAATTCTTGAATTGCGTGTCATGTGTGGTTTTAGTTTCGGGTTTCACTTCAAAGTTCGAATATACTATGCACGCATTTAGCTACGGAACGGCAACAGTGCAGTTAGAGTAGATGCATAGAAACCAGTGTTATAAGACGTAAACTCGCAGGTATTTATAACTAAGATTACTATCGAGTATAGCAAATATGCAGAACCCGTGCATTTAATGAGTAGAGATTGTAGATAACATTTATCGTAACAGTATAAAGTAAATGTAAACATTGTACGAACCTATGAAAATAAATATACGAGGCAATGTTTATGTTAACATGCAGCAGAAAGATATAAACTGGCATAAAATAGAAATTAATCAGGGCTTTTTTGAGTGCTCACTTTATTCCGAATCACCTAGAGTTAAAGGTATGTCAATTCGGCGGATTCATCTGGCAGTAGCCTAGATTGCTCAGTCCTGTACAAGCTCTGGATACAGACGATTATTTATTGGCTTACAACATTACAAGCGATAGCTCTATGAGTGATTTCCTTATTTACTACTGGCTTGCAGTAGTCAAATGCGTTTCGTGACAGCCGCCAGCAAATCACACACATGATTATGAAGTATATATTTTTGCGTTCAACCTGACCTGGAATGTTTTTGCGAAATTGACGTACTTCTACCTATAGCCGGCAGTCAGACCAATATGAAACCTGTCGTAACATACAGGAGCCATACACGGGGCTGGTATCAACAGTCTCGGGCAGCCAATAAGCGGCCAAGTTCGGCTGTAACAAGAGCCATTCACGTCTGTATTGCTGTTAAATCTGTGGATAAACTTGAGCCGACTTTCCTCACTGTGGATGCAAATCAACCCAAAACGTTACACTCATCCTCGTACATCTAGAAATGTTACATATTATTGTAAAAACTTTTCTGTCCTGGGCGCAGCCAGGTTCGTTTGGGATGGAGAGCTTGGATAATTAAATAAATTAAATTAAAGTTATTAATTTATTGCAATCTCTACGAATGCTGTGTATCAAGTATACAACTTTCGTGATTCACCCTTTTTCAATTAATACCTTACAGATTATACAAGGGGTCGTGGTGGCAGAATGGCCAGACCATTCGCCTCCCACCAAAGCGATCCGGGTTCCATTGCTGGATTTTTGCATGTGGCAATCGTGCTGGACGATTCCGCTGGTCGGCGGGTTTTCTCGGGTATCTCCAGTTTCCCCCATCCTTTCATTCCGGCGCTGCTTCATTCTCACCTCATGTCACCTCCACCAACACTAAAGACCTCGATATTGAGCGCTGACCAAAATCTCTCACTCATTCTCTCACTCACAGATAATATATACAGGTAATCTCCCTAAAAGCCTAATTTACTACACTAGTGTATAATTAATAAAATTGCCCTCTCTCAAATCAGCCCTCCGACCACATAAGTTTATATTTAGAAATGTCTCACAATGCACAGCTATAGTTCAACCTGTTCATCAACTCTCACCCTTTCTCACACCACTGGAAGAGTGTCATCGTCGTCCACACCTGCATAGTCTCTTTTCAATATGCTAGTCCCGCTGCTCGCAGTGAGCCAGTATTTATAGTCACCCGCGACGCCACCCAGAATATTCTCCTAGCTCGCCAACAATACTGGATGATGTAAGCTGAACATTGCAGGTGTTGCAGTAACATTCAGTCACGTCCGAGCTGAATGTGTGTCACTGGTGACTGACAGGTTCCCACCCAGTCAGGAAGTCTGTGATGCCAGATAGGACCGAGTGGCAAGCGTCGCCGGAGGCCTGAACATGGGGGAAGGAGGAGGGCTGCGGTCAGCCGCCTCGTAGCCGGGAGTGAAGGTAGAGAACAGGGGAGGGGGACGTGGCACGGCTCATCAGCCCAATGTCGTCAAGGGCGCTGAATCGTTTCATTACCTTAATTTATTCATGTTATTTTACAGTGTGAAATAGTGTAAATATAAGCATACAAATAATTGATAATTTTACATTTTTTACGTATAACTATGGAATACAATGACAGTAAGTGTTATTATACACAAATGTTCTTGCTGAGCTAAAATATGTACAGAGTTAAAAACACAAATGTATAGACAAATTCACTAGAAAGTTGATGTAAAATTATGTGTTTAAATGTACATGTAGAAATCCAGTGATATATTGTAATAAAAAACATGTAATGTATTTGTATAAATACACTGATTTCAGTGGGAAAATGTTTGTTTCACTGCAGTTTTGAAACACAAAATACTTTTAAATTTACTCCAACAATTTGCGTAGATATACTATCATATCAAGTAAAAGATTTAAGCGTATTCTTAAACAGAAAGATTTAACTCTATTAACATCTCTGACATACATGATCACATATTTATAGAAAGATTTTGCTAACACCAAAACCAATTATATTTTATTACGATGCGGTTTCCACGTAGATTTACAGTTAAAAATTTGCAAAGCCTGTCATCGTGTCTGTGAATGCCAGTCTTATAAATTTTAGTGTTGCTAACTTACTTGAAACCTAAATTTTAAATACGGCAATTGTTGTGTTTGGTATAATAAGCTTGTTCATCGGCTAATTACTAGACCGTGCTGTATATCAGTTGAACAATTCATCAAAAATTCGCGTAGTAAGAAAGAGGAAAAGGTTTTCCCTTGTGAATTGGGGAACAGTGTGCTAAAATAATACCACGTAGTGTTAAAAATTACTAATTCAGATTGCCATTTAGTCTATACTGAATGGATCCCAAATCTCAAACTACGATGGTCATTAACCATCGGTGGTCTCGTAATTATGGTCGTTGACTACTAACTCGTAGTTCGTGTGTTCGAATCCTCTCAGGATCATAAATCGTTAGATAGAAATTACTGTATGTTACTAACGCTACTTTGTAAGTTATAAATATTCCATACGTAACTCAAATTAAGGCTCCAGAAGTAATCGAAAGTTTTGTACCATCTTGCAAATTTTAAATACTGTATTTTAAAAAGTTTTTTTCTCTTTTAAGTACGAGTTATTTAGCACAACATTGTGTTAAAATAAACGTGCCATGGCATTGTTATAATAAATGCATTTTACTGTATTTTAACTGCTGTATACGGTGAAAAAACACGGACATTAGTTGTGTAAAATAACACGAACTTGTTTGGAGGTGGTGTTGCCACGTACTGTAAAATTGCATACATTTTTACAGGATATCTTATAACATAATAGACCTGCAGCAACACCGTCAAAATATTAAATTAGGTTTTAATCGGTCCAATATTTTTTCGAAAAAGAAACTAACATTTCTTATTTATTTCAATATGCCATGTTACCTTACAAAATGGTGGACCAACACAAATCCAAGCTAAAATTCAAGCTGATAAGACAAACTATCGAAATATGTATCTTTGTTTAAATTGTTGAAATTGTTCCCAAGTAAAAAAATACGGCCAAAACTCAAAAAAATGGGCGATATTGAGAAAATATGCGCCTAAGAGCATAAAAATCAACAATCGGGTGATATTACAAACACTAGTTTAGTAAACTGCCGATAAATAGTTCATCAAATATCTCGTATGATCAAGAAATGTTCAAGAGGTCGCCCTTTTTGATAGTATGAATACAGTATGAACAAAAGTCAAGTCGCCTTACAAAGTTCTAAAAAAAAAAAATTACTGTATTTAAGACAAATAAGAAATATGGTTACATAGACAGGAAGGTGATCTCATAAGCTTATTTCCCTTCGAAAAGTATTGTAGAAATCTTTATTAGTGATACTGGCTCTCAATACATATAATTAATTGTTTCTTAATTGAATCGGTCATTTAAGAAAGGGCATTAGTCCGAAAAAGCAACTGTTCAGGAGGACCAAAAAAACTAATTTTCGTGATAAGAAACACCAATGTGCAAATATGTCCTATTTAAAGTCAAAGTGTATGTGGATGTACACTTAAATGGGCCATGATATGTTTCACATAATTATAGATGTGTGAGTAAATAAACATTAAAAATGTTGGACAAGTGCCCTTTCTATAATGAAAACAGGTTACATGACAATTCAGTGTTTTTATTATACAAAAACGTATTTTATACAAATTAATGTTGAGAGATATAATACATAGACCCTAATAATAACAACTTGTTGTTTGAGCATTGTGTTTGTCAAACACTGTCAGTAATGTCACTACATGTTGTCGGCCACATCAAAATCGCATTGAAGAAACAGTGTATTCCTCTAGTATATAAATACGAAGTTTCTTGAGGTCTTCCATCTTTTTGTCATTGATACGATTTGGTTCTTCATATGCTTGTTTATCTGTTAGTGTAACAGTGTGTTTCAGCTTCAAACTGAATGTGTGGTGCAACAGTCCATCGATGAAGTCCCTTGTAGTCACAGTCCCTGGTTTTTCAGATGAATACTCAAAATGCATAAACGAAGCAGGCTGAAATCGCACCTTCGCAGTTTTCACCACAGCTTTGCTTCTTGATTCTTCAGAAATACCACCACGTTTATACATTTGTGGCCACCACTCGACGAAGTTCAGTATATCACTTGTCTCAACAAGGTTGATTGTAAACTTGTTTGGTCGTTTTGGCGCATTTAGAAGCAGTTCACAATACTGTTTTACATCATAGATACGATTAACCTTCTTTGTAGCTTTCTTAATAATAGAAAAATCTCGGTCACGCGCGTTGAAGGAGTGACCTCGTACCGGAAAATAATGGTGTATTTTGTCAAATCGTTTTGTATCGACAAGAGCTTGACAAAGTCGGATCATGATATGGTTCTTATTTTGGCCGGCAGCTCCATCAGAAAACAGTCTGAGTTCTTTCACGGTATGCGGCACATATTCAGTTATATAGTTCAGCAAAAACGTACACACTTCA